>JAITYZ010001840.1:0-16386 GCA_027744595.1 Paronellides praefectus
TGACCAAGATATGAAGTAAAGTAAGACAAATACTACCTACATCACAATTATTGTTATAATATTCACGGTTTTCAGCTTCTGATTGATTGATACCTCCGAATGCCAGCGTGAGTGCTAATTAACCTTGTTGATTTATCCTTTTTTGCAAAATATGTATTGCGTATTGACTAAGAAGAAAGCACAGCTTGAGTTTTAAATTTTCTCTGAGAAAATGTTTTGCCGCATTCCATTTCCCAAACTTGCTTTACAAATCTTTCAAATGAAAAGATCGATGTACGCACCAAGCCGTAGGACATTCTTCACGTTTCATAGTATTCACTTTAGTAAGTATACCATTTTGGTTCTTTTGTGTGCTTCAAAATAAAGTGCATATCTAATCCATTTAGATGAATGTGTTCACACAAACACTATAAGGCTTTTCTGCAAATTGAAACAACTTACCTAGGTAGGTATACATATATTAAATCTCATACAGTCATATTTGCATAGGACTGGTGGATAAGCAAGATATTTTGTAGACACATCTGTTTAACTTGGTACAGCATAATTAGCTCAATTTTAGGCAAGACATGTACCAATAGTTTTGACTATTAGAAGCTGCTGAGGCTGGCTTCTGCATTCCGAATAAGTTCGATTTCGTTTTTAGGAGAGTCATTTGATGATATGGTATCTGTAGAATCAAACAAACTGTTTTAGTAACTTGAGAGAACATGTGTATAAAATAGTGATGATGTAAGGAAGTTCTTTGTTGAGTTTTCACTGAAGTTACTGAAAATTTGTCATTGTGTCGTCGTATGAGCATGATAACAGAAATTCCCGTACATTGATGCTTCAAGTATTACATTTTATACTTGAAATTACACCCTTATAGTAACTTTTATCTTGAGTACTTTCCAATTTGTAATCTCAAGTTAAAGATTAGAATGATAAAAAATCGCATTTTCCTACCCAAGAGTGAATTATATTATTAACTTGAAAGTTGAGAAAGAGTTCGGTTAGTGTATGTGCGCAAAAGCGCAGACTGTGAACTCAAAACTTAAAAATGACCTGCGTTCGTTTTGGCCCCACAACAGCTTTCATTAAAGTCAAAGGTTTAGCGTGTGATAATATAAGACACTATAGTCATTTATGTATGTGTACAGGAACGTCAAATATTGAAACCTTAAAAGAGCAATTTGATAAGGGTTAAGGAAGTAAAACATTATGACTTTATGAGCTCTCATGTTTTTATTGACTACTAATTTCAGTGATTATATATTTTGATGGATTTTAACACCATTGCAGTGCTCATTCAAGTTTGAAGTAGCATTCTTGTTTTTATAGTTTTCTAACAATATAGATAATAGATATACTGTTCGTGTGTGGTTTCATATGTATCACACTACCCCAATTGCAAATTATAGTCATTATTTTCCAAGACCTGCATTGACAATAACAGCGAAAACAGACTCGTCAAAATAATATGTGTATACACGCCAGAATTATATAATAATAATAAGGCATAATAAATGTTGAAGCAATAATCTCACAATTGGCTAAAAAACAAGAGGGAGTCTTCATTTTACGCACAATCTCAATATTACAAGTAAAACAGCAAGCCAGCCGCAAACCCTAGAGCTACTCTACAAGAACGCAAACAAACACACACGTTTCCCATATCAAGTGTTTTTTACATATCCTCTTGTGGACAAAATGCTGGGAAGCAGAAATAATTCAGCAGCAATGCATAGTAATAATGATTTAAGCCATAACATTCCTATAAAAGGGCTGTATTAAAGTTATTTTTGCGTTCTATGCATTTGAATAGCTTTAAAATCAAGCCTTCCTATTGTATAGTCTAAAAGCGAGGCTAACGCATCAGCTCGCACCAGTAAAATCTTTTTTTTTCGATTTAGGTAGAATCGAAATTTCCTGAGAATATGTGCATAAAAGAAAGGCACTCATCTCTTTTTATAATGGAGATTTTGTGAAGGAAGAGTCGTCATTATTTGAATTCGCATTTTATACATACAAAAGAACTGTATTCATATAATGCTGCTGGATATAAAAAGAACCAACCATTCATATTTTCATTTTGAATATGCCTGCCTCTTCCTACTACAATATTTATACATACGTTGTTAGCAACTAAATGAAAGGGGAAAGACCACTTGAGAAATAATTCAGGAACACGCTCTTCACAAAAAGCCAGGAGCACGTTATTTCTTTTCGATGCTCTTTTGTCTGTGAGTTTCAATAATCCAGCCATTCCATTCTAAGCATTAGACCACCACAACAGATTTTATAATTCAAATTTAGACACGCAAAACACAACCAACGGCATCATTTAAACTTTTGATTGCGTATTTATTAGGCATTCCATATTATTTTTGGATTAGGTACCTACCTACCTATATACGATTTGAAGGAGCATCTCTCTATAAATATAGTACATAAATAATATGTACTACATATTATTATATAATGTAAATCAATCTCAACGATGACGGTATTGACGGTGTGGGAAATCTGCGATTCATAAGGTAATATTATTCAAAGTAGGAAAGTAAATGTGCAAAGGGCACGGCAAACTTTGTTTGAGTGGTGGATATAATCACGAAGGTAGATAATAAAAACACACCCATACCTGAACTTTCTTACACATTTTCATTCATGACAGCACTTGAACAATAATAATAATAATATATATAGAGGCTCGTGATCTCAACCTAATTTATTATTCATATGATTATTTTATGGATTATTAGTTGAATTTATTTTATGCTACTATTTTATAAGGCAAAATATAATGTGTGATTTATACAGGCATGTATATATTTTTTAATCCGATCCCTCTTCCGCCAGTATGTGGATACCCATGTATGATACTTTTCTGCTCTCATTTTAATGTGCGTCGTATGTATTTCAATTGCAAAATTCCCTTTATCTCTTTTCTTGACGTTGTTACTTGAATTGATGCTGTTGATGTTGATGATGATGAAAGAGGATGACGCACATTCTCAATTCATTGACGAAGTATGAATGAACGCACAAATAATGTGCGTGCGTAATACGCAACGCAACCATGAAACTGCCAAGGCAGACGAGAAGGTATATAGACTGTTATATAGACGGTTTTAGTTTACATTCAACAAAACCCAACAGACTAGAGAGAACACAGAGTACACACACGGGTTGAAAGGTTGCCTTCAACTAGCATAATCACAGGCATATGGTAGCATAACACACATAATATCTATAAATAGATCACAAGATCAGATAAAGAATATAAAAAAGCTATCACAAATAGGAACAACTGAGAAGAGAGAGAGAGAGAGAGAGAGAGAAAGTGTTTTTGTCTTCTCTGCAGGTATATATGGATAAATAGGAAACACTACAAAGTACGCACGACAGTTATAATATAAATGTTATACGTATTATAAAATGATGAAATATAAAGCAAAATAGTGTATATTTACAAGTAGTAGTACAGCTCATACATCATGATGATGACATGACAGAGAGAAAAAAAAGTGCGTGAGTACCATAGCCCATCATTCTATTAATACCTATAGATTCGCAATACTACTACTACTGGTAATGCTGTGTTGCTATATGTGTAAGAGAGTAAATAATAATGAAAGTGAGTTGTCCTACTTTCACCATCCTATTTTCTTTGTATTTCCGACCTGAGCCCAAAATTCACAAAGTAATAATAATAGTGATGATGTCACAGTTTCACGTGTCCTTATTTGAGCGTTAAAATAATAATAACTAACGCAATCACAGGGGATGGATAGAGTCGGGATGAAATATAACAGATAAAAATAGAATATATGGCAGTTAAATAGTTAATAATGGGAAAAGATGAGAAAATGGAGCTGAGCTGGATGAATGAATGAATGAATGATTCATACAATTTATGGTACATATACTATTTTATTTTGGACAGAGTGCGTAGGGGGCTATATATAAAGTAAAATGATACGCAATAATATGTCGGAGACGTAAGTAATTTCTGTTCGTTCCTATTAAGCAATCTGAATGTTTAAATAAAGTTATGGGATTGACTTGTGAGCTATGAAGAAGCAGAATTTAATGAGACTCGCTTTTACACGTCGTATTGATCTGCACGCTTTTTTGTTTAAAGGTTTGATGTTTATGGGTTTTTTAGGTACTATTACTCAAGGGATATATTTCTTTAATGTCAGAATGTCAATTGGCTGTTTACAAACATCAATTGAATTTTGTACATAAAAATATAAAAAAATCAATCAACTTTCACCGGAAACTGTTTACTACCATTTTTGAATTCCATGCTTGAAAACAATTCAAACGGTTTATAAGGAAACTATATAGCCGTATAGCCCCTTAAACATTTTCCATCATCTGCACGCATAGTATAATGTTGTTTCATCAGATGTAATCAAAGGATATTATGCATTGCAAAATATGCATGAAACTTATTGTTTTGAAATTTCCGCCTGTTACTTCTCAAAAAAACGACACACCTACCACCTATATTATTATAACAACGTTTTTCTTGTCATAAAAAATTGGTATACAAGAAACATTGAAGAATGAAATTGCTAAACAAATCAATTAAAACTCAAAAAAAGTTTGGTAGAAGAAAGTATATTACTATGTATACTTATATGTAAGTTTATATAATATACAATCGGAAGTGGTGTTTTGTCAAAAATGAAGGGAAAATCGTAGACAAGACAAAAAAACTTTATAAATGGCAGAGACTCATATACATAGATATTCACCGTGTCGGTGTTTACGTACAAATTTAAGTTTGTTGACTTTCAAAGAGGAACGTGATCATGTTTGATCCTTTTTGTGTTACGCACAAAAACATTTTTTTTACGTGACAGAGAAAAGAAAAAGTTGTGAGAAAGGAAATTTGTTTGTCAAAAACTTTAAATTGGTTTATTAACCCAATTCAAATCAAGACTCACAATCTTTGGAATGAAGTCATCTCAAAACTCGTATTGGGCTTCCTTTCCTTTTACAACATTCATATTTCAAATGATAGCTCACTCGTCTGCCCTCAGTTTCAAGCATGAAACAAAAAGAATATTTCTTTGATAAAAATGTGTGTATGTTCCTACATGGAATAATGCTAGGAAAAGGACTCAATTATTTCGGCTCATACAGCCGTAAGTAAAGCCGCTTGTTTTACTACTTCAACACAACAGATTTTTTTTCAAGCCCTTAATTCAAAACTCAACAAAGTCCTTCTATACAGTTTTATTGTTCTGTTTTATTTTTTATGTCAAGTAGTATTTTATAATCAGTCATCCTTCCAATCTCAAAATTTCAGGAAAAGTAAAATCGTAAATCTAGGCACTTTCTCGTTTCATTACAATTTCACAAGTTTTATAAATTATGGTAGATTGATGGAGACAAGGGCCACGGAGGAAACTATCGAATATCCATTTCCATCAGCACAAGCAGAAAATTTTGACAAATCTAATGTACTGGTTTTTTAATCAATATTTAGATAGAATGTTAAATGGCAGATAACTCACACAGTTGTTACTTTAACTGCATTCATATTGTGTAAAAAAGGAACAGGTTAACAGGTAGGTACCTAGCTGAGTAGATTTGTACAATATAGATCCACCGCTCATTATATATCTAAGCCAGTTTAAAACCACCTGTTTGTCTATTAATTGGCAACTAAATTATTGCTTAAAAGTTCATCCCATGATGGGATTCCCATCCATATACTTATTTTAAAACATGATAACGATACCCCGGTTATGTATGTTGTAGTATGTATGTTGTATATATTAAATAATATGTATATACATGTTCATATTATTCATATACCTACTTGTTATTGTGGGTGAAATTAATCAATACCATTCTTTGGAAATCTTCTTTTTAAATTTCCTTTTTAGCAGTCGAAATAGTAGTCAAAACTATGAAGCGTGTATAACAAAGTGGAAGAAACCCACAACGGATTTATTAATATTGGAATCAGGAAAGTGACAAAGCCTGCAGATGACATATTTTCTAATTGATATGTAAAACCACAGGAGGGGCTAAAAAGTAAACTAGTATACCACCGCGAGACCAATCCGGGATCCGGACTGCAGCAGAACATGATATGTATATAAATAAATATTACTTGGTGCTTTATCTATAATCATTTAAGGCTGATAGCAATATATGCATTATTTTTAGATTTGTCCGTAACATTCAGACATTCCACAAAACTTTTGACTTGACGATGTGGATTGCTTAATCATTGAAAAGCAAAACGCATGCTGTTGAAAGAGCTTAAATAAAAGGTTAAAAGTGAGATTTTTTGTTTTTCTCGGCTCAGTGTGGTAGAAATACTGGTTATGATTTAACCTTTGAAGATAAAGTTGTAAAACTGTACACGATTACTCAATAAGGATATCTCAGAATGAATAGGTGAACTTAGGCATATATAATTATTTATACACCGTCATATTTGTACATTTTTTACAACATTGATGAATTTAATGTTGTTTTTACACGAGTAAAATACAAATGAAAACTTTTAGTATAATTTAGCACATTTATATTTAAAAACGCATGCTGTTGAAAGAGCTTAAATAAAAGGTTAAAAGTGAGATTTTTTGTTTTTCTCGGCTCAGTGTGGTAGAAAAACTGGTTATGATTTAACCTTTGAAGATAAAATTGTAAAACTGTACACGATTACTCAACAAGGATATCTCTGATTGAAGAGGTGAACTTAGGCATATATAATTATTTATTCACCGTCATATTTGTACATTTTTTACAACATTGATGAATTTAATGTTGTTTTTACACGAGTAAAATACAAATGAAAACTTTTAGTATAATTTAGCACATTTATATTTAGCTAATATTATGTTATATAATACATCACATTTCTCCAGTAAACTATAAACCTAATTAAAATTTACAAGGCTGTAAAAATGCATTTTATTGAAGGAATGATTATTAAAACAAGTTCAAAGTTTTTACGTTGAACTAATTTTTTATACATGCCCATCCATTAGCTTTGCTTCAAAACAAGAAACGAATAAAGGAAAATGAAATAATTAAATCTTAAATATGTAGCCATTTTCATTAACCAAATATACCACGTTGAACTAATTTTTTTATACATGCCCATCCATTAGCTTTGCTTCAAAACAAGAAACGAATAAAGGAAAATGAAATAATTAAATCTTAAATATGTAGCCATTTTCATTAACAAAATATACCTAAATACATTACATATAAAATGGCAAGTGCAAACACACAACTGAACGATTTGCTAGGAAATTCAAACAAAATTTAAAGTACGAAAAGGAAAGAAAAACCTCACTCATCTTAGATGACTGAGTCATCTAACACAAAGCGCAAATTGAGCCAACATAAAATATAATAAAATAATAATGTTTTATAATTTTGAGAATTGACACGAAAGACGTTGTTTTAATTTTTTTTACATACTATTAAAAAAAATGTCCCCCTATCATCGCGATTATATGAACAGGCATATTATTTACAAGTACGTAATTTATTTGAAAGGCAGAATTTGTAACCCTTCATATCTGCTTCAAACGATACTTTTGTGGTTACTACTTAAATACGACTGTACTTGGAACATAAATATCAGTTTATTTACTAAGTGTGTACATACCACTGTGTTGTGCCACACGTGTTTTATCCATTTCAATCTTTTCTCTCTTTGTTTAAAAACGGCAGAGGAAAGTTTTGTCTTAAATTTTCCCTTTTTTTGCGAGCTTGAGTGTGCGTATGTATGTATGTACATGTATGTGTTTACATGAAGGGGAAGATTGAAAATGAACCGACCTTTTTCATGCTCCACTGCTCTAGCAACTTTCATTCATTCCTAGCTTTGTGAATTAGAATCCATTCTCCTCTCCCCATCTCTCTCTCTCTCTTTCACTCACTCACTCAAGCAGCTGCTTAAGAAAAAGCAAAAAAAAAGAATGAAAGAAGTTGTAGATGATAGAGAGAAAGTGTGTGCGTATTGCGTATGTTTGCGTATCCACGCATCTTGTTAAACCATGAATTGTGGCAAATACTACCCACGACCAAACGGAAAGAAAGGCAATGACGGCTATAATAAGAATAAGCTACATATATCGGAGTACTGCTTGCTGCTGCTGTTGATGAACTCTCTTTTTCCATATGGACCTTACCATCTCTCTTCATGTACTTTCCAGTCTATTTTTAACTCTTTCCAAAGAATGTGCGTAAATGCTGAAGATGGGCTTTCCAAAAGTGTGCGTACTATTTATATACCACCATTCCCTCTCCCCCTCATTTCTCTCAAGTACAAGGATTGTGTGTGTAGTGTACACGCACAACTATACAATATACCCACGTATTTACCTTGATGTTTTTCCGTTCTATATACATTTATCATCAGCATATTAATATATATATGCCTGATGATAGGTAGGTCAAATAATGCAACCGGTGAGATGGAGAGAAGGAAACTGCTACTCTCAGAGAAGAGAATGGAAAATCTCTCTAAATACATTACATTTTACATTTGTGTCCTCCCATGTTGTTGGTTGGCATATTGCGACAGATGAAGATGAAACGTGTGTCGTGCTTCCACCGTCATCATCATTGCCCCACTCCACACTGTCGCCTTTTACGTACGATATGTTATATATAAATAATATGTTGTTATCCACATGTCATAATGCTAACTACATTTTTTAATAAAATCTATATGGGAGACTTTCACCAGTTTCCATCCAAGTGGAGAATAGGAAAGTAACTTTTTTTGTAAACTACTCTGCTGAAGTGTATACTCGGAGGGGTATCATCAACATCAACTGATTGACCTAACTTTCAAATGTAAACACAAAAACATGTCGTGAACACGCATAGACAAAATACATTATATGTATATAGCTATGCAAGTTACGTGTGTACACGGCTTTCACTTGTTATATGTATGCTGCTGCTGCTGCTCTTCTATACCCAAAAAGTATGACGTACAACGTAAGTATGACGATGTTCTTTTGAATCAAAATCTATTTTGATTTTCGACAAAGACTTACGTAAATACTTTTTATACTTTTTTTCTTCTTTGGCTGACTGACACACTTGAAGCAGGAAAATCTGTAATAACCCGTTGAAAGAATATTTAGTTGGTTTTTGACGATCACCATCATCATTATAAACATATATATAGATCCCAAAAATTCTATTTATAATCTATCCCAATAATAAACCCACATCTAATCCGGTAAGTGGTTCTGGTGAAATCCGCGATAAAAGCACGAGCACACTTTTAGAAAGGTACACATATTGCCAATTCAATGAGCATAACACCATATCATATTTTGTATGCACATGAAAACCTACATACCCTCAAGACGAGTTATAGCTCGTCTGATGCACGAAGTAACAGTTTTCCCTCAATGTTCATAATATACTACATAGGTAATATACTACACTACTACTTCAAGTTTGAGTCAAATGTACCGGCAAAAATAATCATCATGGCACGTGGCCTGAGGCTCTTCTACGTGCCTTTTTACTTACCTTCTCCTCTTGTCCTACAATATATTATACTATTATGGTATTACCATGTTTATAGGCTTATATCGTGTGTAAAATTTATACACAAAAAAGGATTTTGAAGTTTTTTTTCATGCATTCATGAGGCATAAACCCCATTCGTTACATGAGTTACGGAATACCAAAATCAAATAGCTAAGTGTATTTTTGTGTGTGCTCTTCTCACAAGGCAATGTTGCAGAAATTTTGGATGTGTACAAAAAAGGTACCATTTTTACATGTTCCCTTTCACTTTCCCTTTTATAGCAATGTGTTTTTGTGGTGGGCTAAAATGGAATGCAAATGCTGTAACAAAGAAGCCGGAGGATACAACCATTTCTTGTAAAAAATATTTTTGAAGAAAAAATATATAAAGATTTGTTCTCATTTTTTCCAGGGATGTGCACGGATATGTCAAATATAAAAGAAGGAAACACGACAAAGGGAGTAATATGTCATACGACATGATGCAAAGGCCATAAATCTAACGGAAATTTAGTTTTCTCTCAAGATTTAATGCTAAAGAAGTACGTAGAAAGGAAAGATACCTTGTTGCACTTACCATGTGACATGAGACATGATGATGCTCATCATCGTTAAATGTGAAAGTTGACCAGATCAAAAGGCAAATATGATGAAAAAACTGGATTTTTTCGAGTTGGAAAAATATTACTCAACCAAGCATATTACATTCTTAATGATTTTCATTCAAAAAGAAAGTATGAAACAAAATGCAGATTATCCGAATTGAATCACGGAGCTATACTTTCAGTCAGTAAGAATCATCCATATCCTCTTTTGCTTTCCTTTTTTCATACAGTTTTGTTGCAAGAAAACTGATTTAATCTTTTCATGTCAATCAGATACCTAATGTAGCGATGTAACGGATAGAGAGAGAGTGCGCTTAGCACTGCACTGTGCAAAAAAATGGGATCAAGGGATTATTTCCGATTTTCAATCTCATACAAGACAAACAACAAACGACGTATGTATGTAAAAAGCGTCCATGTAAACCATCAACTGCAAGACAGAACTAGATTGTATTTGGTTGCTTCTAGTATGTTGTATCCGGTTACATACTGTAATGAATACGTAACGTAACAATTTTTATATCGAATCTAGGAACCTTACATCTATTTTTAGCTTAAACTTAAATTAGATATAAAAATTTGTCGGAAACAGTTGAGAATATGACAGATTTTGATTAAAAGACAAATGAAATTTCATGACAAATATGTAATTGTAAATTGCTGCTGTGGGTTGAAAATCTTTTATTTAGAAAGCGGCTCTGCTCTTCCCTGTGTAAAATATTTCAACTAAGCCAATTATTGTCTGTCTAAAATGTACATTTGTTTTGCTTCAACAATAATTTAACTATAAAATGAGACCAAGGGAGCGTGGCAAGTTTAGTGACACGGATATGTCTACTTGTTCACTTTCTCTTCTCCGCTGACTCTGTTTGAAATGACATGACAAGCAACTAATGCAAACCACTAGGCTTTCACTCTACAAACAAGGAGACCATATATAGATATTATACAGAAACGCTATTGCGTTATATTTATACACCCGTCGACGAGTGTCGTGTGGCTTGTGTTTGTGTAGCTCATGCTATATATTTGCTACCAAAAAGAGTGTGCATGCATACATTATAATACAAAACGACATGTCACCATTTACAAGCAAAGCGTAAAGATCATAAATAAATTGTGCTGCAACTTTTAACCTTTTTCTCTGCTGCAAACGAAGCGGAAAGTCAACAAGTGTTCCATGCCAAAGAGCATTTCCTTGATTGTGTCTAGTCAGCATACTACTACTACATTTTTTTACTCCTTTTACATTTTACCATATATAAACTCTCCACATGCACACATACACCTCTCTCTCTTTCAATCCAGAGCAGAAAGATACGCATGCATACCAAAAACACCATTTTTTCTCTCGACTACCCGGTCACCACAATATAACTCCAGTTCTGAAACATAGCATAATAGTTCATCTTCTTCCTTTTTAATAGTAATCTATTTTCATGGAGAAAGTTACTTGTTAAATCTTGCGTTATATTGTAGCTTTGGCTTTTAAACACTATGCAAAAGTTTTTATTTATACTGTGTGTAGTGTGATGATGACTTTTACCTTTATTTGGCGTGGCTTTACAAACGGAAAAATGCTTTAGATTCTGTTTACACACATATTATAATTATTATTTACATACATCGCAAATATGTATATATACACATATACACATGTAATCACGTATATTTTCGTAAAAACGGAAAAAATCTAGTTTTCCTCATGCCACTGTATAATACCAAGTCCTCCCCTTAACTGGATTGGTTGCTATTTGATATCATTATCATGGCTGGTGCATGTCACTTCTGACGTTTTAAAGCTAATTTACGAAGATTTATGGAGGAAAGGAAGGAAATGATAAGAACTCTCTTTATTCCTTCCGGACTTTTGACATTTGAGAGAAATATTAAGATGGAATCATTCGATCTTTTAAGATTTAAGATGGAAACATAAATAAAAAGGAACAAATTTTTTAGATGAAGGTTTCATACACGACATAATGCAAATAACACGACAATTGCGACTTCATTATTTTACTTGCTTGTCGTGGGAAATGAAGTAGCAACCTACAAAGAAAAAGAGAATCATAAGCTTAATTTAATTTCAATTTTTTTTGCATGTACCTATCAAACATGCACTTTCATGGGTAGCGTGTTCCCTCAGTAAATTGATCACAAATGATTTTTTAAACGTGTGTTTCTCTTTTTACGTTCAGGAACATGATCCAATAAAATAGATCGTGTCTCTCTACTTTACTACGTACTCAAAGCTTATTATGAGAACGATCTATGTACATACAATTTTGTAAATCGCTGCAACAAGATTACATGATAAGTATACATGTATGGTTTATATAGCCAATAGCCAGTCTCCATCTCCATTCAGGCACTCATGTTGCATACATATAGAGTAATTCTATCCCTATCAGCTCAAATCTTGGAATCGTGCGGGCACAAGTTATGTGTATTTTTTACGCATTGCTACCGGCATTGAAAGATCAACTACCCAAGATATAGAGTAGTGAGATCAACCAACCAACCAATTCGTTAGATGCAAAGTGGAAGATTCATGTGTAGTCAAATATATTGAAATGTTTTAGTGGTGCATCGTGTAAACGAAATTCCCATTTCTCATGTCTATTTTTTATAAAAATTGTTTTTTTAAATTTCAAAATTGCGTCTGTCGGTGGAAACCTTTATTTAAAAAAAAAGAATTTCTAAAATCTTTTTCAAAATTTTCAAATTTTTGACAAATTGTGAAGTCATACTTTACTTTTGAAAAGTTTTCAGTTATTTACCCATAGAAAAGATTTGAAATATTTGTATAGATTCGAACTTTGCTTCATGAATTCTAGCATTATATGTATGTATTGAAAGTGTAGTGGGGTACTAAAAAAGGAATTTGATTTTAAATCGCCCGTCAAAATAAACAAGCCCTGCAATTTAGATTACATGATTCACTCCCTGTTTATATACCGTGTTCCGTGCCATTACAATATGTTTCCGATCAAATTTGCATTCCCCATCATGAATCTAAAGGAGTTACACAGTTACACATGGACGCTAAATTGTCTCTGCAGGAATCCTTACAGTAAAAGCAGCAGCTGAAATAGTAACAGCACCGTGTGTCGCGTATGCATAAATTTATTTCGTTTTTTTGTGCCCCTTCTTGATAGTATCCATTCTTGTCGTTTAAAAAAAACTATTACTCTTTTACTTAACCTATGCTCACCACCAAGCCGGATGTCAAAAGCCATCTTTTATTCTCCACGTGCACTGAAACATAAGCAGCATGGTTTACTTACACTAACTTAAGTAAGTGAGAATTTCTAGAGCAAAGTATAAAAAACATCATCTCACAATAAATAAGTTATTGTATAGATATTCATAGATTGTAACTACAACCGTTGTAAACTACAATTTGTAGTGTACTATTATTATACAAGCTGTAAAAAATTCCTTATACATACTACCCTGATTTGACTATTGCACTGACACACACAACTATCATCGTAAGAGAAAAAAACTATTTTTTTGGCAGTCGGGTTTCATGTCAAGAAATCTGCACAGCCGAATGCACATATTTATCTTTCTATTGACTCCTTTTTTCCCTCCCCACACACTACACTACACACACATCTTTTTTATGGGGAAAACTTCATGCCCAGGCTTTTTTTAAACTTACGTGGTATATATTTTCCTTGCTTTGCACTTTTTTCCTTGTTATATATCTGCACAAGGTGAGAAGGGTTCAATATCATATCGCTTGATGTAGGAATTTCTTTATTTCTTGGTAAAGTAGCGTAACATATTGTGTTGTGTGTGTATTTGTACGTACAGCAATTTTTTGTGGCAAATAATGCCGTAAGGCATTTTCTAGCGTATAAAAGTGTTATTATAAAAGGAAGTAGATAAATCTGAGATGAGAACAAAGCCTGCATACCTACATGTTTTATAATATGTTGTCTACCATGTTAGTACATCAATGCAAAACGTATGCATACCTTTGTGCATGTAAAGCGAATATTTATGTGATGCGGTAAAATTGACCTCTTCTTTCTTGGAAGGAGTACGGTAGCTGTGTAATTCATTGCAAAAAGCAGACATGTCAAATCATAATATGCACTACTTCTTTACATTCACCTTTATAAATACGACACTTTATGCAAGTACTTTTGTCTGTATTGATGTATCACATTGTGACAATTACTATATTGCAATTGGTATATTGCAATCATGTTATCTATTCCAGACAGATTTCGTGAGAATTGCATCTTGCTAGTAAAAACGACAGAACGTTATTTATAGAGTAAAAGCCTATTTTACGCTGCTTCTTTCCCGTCTCAAGCCAATCTCAATGTGCACAAATGTTTTATGGTGATGATATATATATGATAGGTTGCGTTGATTAAAGTGGCTATGAATGTTATAGTTATGTTGTATAATATAATCTTGCATATAGTTTTCCAATGTTTAAAAAACTATATTTTACATAATTGTGCAAAGTACAATACTTTCTTGCATGCAGTGTGATATGGTCTATAAAATGCTTCCAGTCTTTCCAGTCGGTGTTTTCTTTGTATATTGGTAAAATTCTTGGTAAAAGTTTGCAGTATTTGGTTTTAGTCACGCGCACGTTAGCATGCAGTAACGTATGAACACATGCACACTCACGTAAACATAATACAATGTTGAACTATTGAAACAGCGTCAACTATGAAAATGATATGACGAACAAGCCGAGACAAATCAGCATGCAAACCTTAAAGGCTGCTGCAATATCCCAGTTACCCATCTTATTTCCATCACCTCCCTCCGTATTCGTTTTTACCCTTTACCTTCAGTTTTTAATTTTAATTTTCCTATTTAAAGTTTTAGCTCAAAGTTTGCATAGTCTTTGTTCAGGTTTATTTTTACCATTAAAAAACTGGTTACAACTTGAATTCCTGGACACGAGAGAGAGAGAGAGAGAGAGAGAATAAAAATAAAAGAAAATGATGTAAAAAGTGTTGGAAGTTGAGCAGTCGTATTAAAAGATAGGATTGATAGATAAACAAGGAATGTGGCAATGTGAGGCTCTTGATGACGTTCAAATAAAAAAACATCTGCGTCAGATTACATAGATGCTATATATTGGATCGTGCTGGAGAGACTCGAGACGAGACGTACTTTTGAAGTTATTTTCAGATTTCACATTCGATCTCATCCCTGGAATGGAATAAGATATACGGGAGTAATAAGTACGCAACCAATATATACCACCAGGTCTGACCTTTGGTGTGAAGTTCATTGTATATTTTCTTTGCATCATCACACCCTTCAACCTTTTCCCCGATTTACGCAAATATTTTCCCTCACTTACGCACGAATCACCAGGTCTGACCTTTGGTGTGAAGTTCATTGTATATTTTCTTTGCATCATCACACCCTTCAACCTTTTCCCCGATTTACGCAAATATTTTCCCTCACTTACGCACGCAGTATTATTACAACGAAATCGTAACGTAACTCTTCCAACAGTATGCCTCCACGCAGATGTATTCACTCAAAATACATTAAAATATACTTTTTAGGCTGAAGAAGGGTAGGAAGTGGGAACTATAAATAAGGCTTTGGAATCAATCAGCAAACAAACTTGAAGTTTAATTACATATTTTCCTTTCTTCCTTTCAATGACACGTTCCTTTCAATGCTATTATTGTTGTATTTATGTTTAATATAATATGTTGTATTAGTGGCATGAAATGTATATTATCGAACATTACATAAGAGAAATTACCAAAGGATCTTGAAATGGGCAAAAAATAAACAATTAAAAGTTGAGTTTGTTGAAAGCTTACATAACATAGCACATTCACAAATTTCGAAACATTTTAGCATTTTAGCTTAATTTTAGTTTAACTTTTATAGCGAGTTGCAGTTGACTTGCTTCCCACTTTCGTCATCACGTCGTCATCAGCGTAAAGCATTGATATTTTTCATTGTCTGGAAAATGTTTACGTTTACTATGCTCAGCGAACAAGTGTGGCGTGTTTGTTGCCTTTTTCCTGAAATAAACATCATATATGTATCTCATATGTATCATATATAGGTATGTATATACCTACAAAAGTAAAGATACCTAAATGCCTATAAAATGTAGATACACACTTGTGTATCTCTAGTTCAACAACTTTAAAAAAGATGGGCTTCCCTTATTTTACTTTGGCGCAAAATGGGAGAGCGAGCGTTACTAATTTTGTTAGTTAACTTTATAAGTAAGCCAAGCAAGATC
>JAITYZ010001842.1:0-19416 GCA_027744595.1 Paronellides praefectus
TTTATGTAACCAGAAATATTTAAACTCAAAACTCAAACCTTTTTCCATGGTAGATTGTAAAAAATGTATCCTCCAAATCCTGAAAGCTTTCTAGTCTTCAAATCTCATAAATATGCAATTGCAAAATGCAAAAGAAAAGCTAAATCTCATCATAGCCATTATAAATCTCAACCTGTCTTTATTCTATGGTGACGGCAGCGATAATGCAGAAATTTCTCCATAAATGTAATCCGATGGAACATTAAGCATCCATTTTAGATTCCACAAAATGTAGGAAGAAGAATATCAAGTTTTACTTGGCGACAAATTCTCAAATGATGCCATCAAAAACCAACCATCGTCAACTAGCCTATTGTTCCTTCCTTCTCTTTCCCGCTATTCAGAAACGAAACTCATATTATCTTCATTTTAAGCACAATTGATTCCATTCCATTCTATTCTTTTCCACAATCATTTTAGGAGACAAACCAATAAAAAAGCGAACACACTCTACTGACTACAGACCAAACTGCCGCATTATTACTCCATCGACAAAAGACATCAAACGTTTTGTTTTACACATTGAGCCAGCCAAGTCAGGCAAACTGAAAGAGGCATGCAAAAAAAATCCATCTGATAAATCTTAACAGGCAAAAAATATAAACTCTAATTTCTGCCTGCCACCTTTTGGTCTATTTCTTTCTGTCCTAAATACTTTTTTTGCCTGATTGATGTCATCTGATGTCAGTATGACAAGTTGTCTGCGTGCCTATAATAGCTATGGTAGTGCTCTCCATCTGCCTAAACTTTATATTATGTACCTACTTGTCTTTCTCGCTACTTTATACGCCTTTGACTAATGTGACGATGAAGCATGAAGGTACAAAACGAACAAGAATAAAACAGTTTTTTAACAGTTTACTCACCAACAAAACTCATATCTTGTATACAAGTTATTAGTAGAAAAGCTAGTTCAATTTTATTTGAGTAGTAAGTATAATAATAAAAGTAAAGCGATTATTGGGCTGTTGTTGTAATAAAGACATTTTTTTGTGTTGTGTGCCATAACATTATAGCCACATTTTGTACAACAAGTACAGATGAAACCATCACATTTATGTCTTCAGTCTTCTCATATCATTTTGCTAGATGAAATCTAATTCTTATTTTTCCTTTTTTTTAGGTTAACAAAGAATTAGCGGGTAATAATAATGCGAAGCTTTTGGAGAAGCCTAAAAGTTGGAATGATTTTCTGGGAAAGTTTTGCTTTTGTACTGTATTCCAAGCATGATAGCAGTGGAAAATGAGAACAAAGTGTAAGCAGCGGTTGAGGGGTATAAAATAATGTACAATATTGGATGATAAGACCAACAACGGTAAAGAGCGAGAGACAAGTGAACAAAGAGCGGATGGGGAAAAATATTACTGTAGTGCTCTTCTTTTATATGGATGATAATAAAAGAATGGCGGATGAATGAGAATTTGAGTTAGGTACTTTTTAATTTTTTGCATGTATGTTGTATATATATGCATTATGTTTGTTATATAAGTAGATAAAAAAGGGACAAAGACTTACTCCAAGACGATGACAATTCCATTTTTCCTTTGTACGATGAAGATGCTTCTTCACCTTTTCTCATAATATTACTCCCAACTCTGAATATAAAAAACCTTGTTGCTTATTGTACTACACTTTTAAAGCCACAGTTTTTTTTATATAACAAAACTTTGCTCTCTTCTTAACTGTTCAACTAATCATACTTTAGTTTAGACTTTAGACTTATATGTTTAAAAAAAACTTGTTATGTATGTCGTAAAAAAGTAATGATTGGGTTACAGAGTTTTTGTGGTTGAGTTTAGTTGGCTAAAAAAACCGAAATTACTGTTGTCGCCATCATTTGTAATCAAATTTAAAAAAAAAAATATTGTAGATTTATTATTGTTGTGTCTTTCTTTGGTATTTTGTTGTATTGAGGTTACAGGATGAGGATGAGACGCTGACGAAGGTTTGGATTAAGATGATGATCCCCGTTGGCTCCAGGAGTCAAAAGTCGAATCTTCAGAGTTTTTTTTATTGTTCAGTTTGTTTTTTATAGTCTTAATCTTACTTGTTGAGATAATAATAATAACAATTATTAATATTACAATTTTCTGACAACATAAGAAAGAGCACAAGAAACAAGTACTTCGATGATAAGGTTACGTGATATGAGTGAACACCGGTTTAAAGTTACAAATTTACTAGCTTATTAATTATTTTCTCTTTTAGCAGACTACTTTAGAAATAATTTAATTGTCATTTATTTTGCAAATGATTGATTCAATCCTTAAATATATATTTATATTAGTACGTATATATTATATATATATATATGTATATTTGTGAATGGAAGACTGGATTTTTTGGAACCAGATATAAAAGGCTGCTTTGTTTTAGAAAGTACAAATATTGATTCTGAATCATCAGCGTATGCACGTCAATAATTATATATTAATTTGCTCAACTGACTAGATCCAATGTAAGCTGAACTCTGTTAAATATTCGTTGGTTTAAAAAAAATGTTCAATTTATTTGATGATATAATTTATCGTTTTTACTAATGATCAAACGATTTACTCAAGAGCTACATTAATTTTTATGTTTCCTCAAAAAGATTGGTTATTGTACAGCACCCTGAATCAAACAGCCAATAACGAAATGTTTGTATCTTTTTTGTTTCTTTAAATTATTATCCTACAGTTCTTCTTATTTTTCCCCTAATCAAAATAAATATTATCATTTGTAAATATAAATAGTCATAATAATAATAATAATACAAATTTCTTTTTGTTTTCTAAGAAACTTTATCAAGACCCTTTTTTATCAATGGAAGCGGTTTTACAATTTTGTCTTTTTTCTTTTCTTTCTAGATATTATTTTATATTTCCTTCTTTAATGTTAACAGTTTAAGACGGATATTTATAAATCCATTTTATATACAAAAAGAGTTTTTTATAGATTTCAATATGCTGTTCATATTGACTACTTGTACGGCCACTTTAAAAAAAAATATAATGCCCTTTTAAATATTTCTTTCTGACATTATAATGTAGTAACAATGTATTATTTGAAAAATCCTTTTATTTTACGTTTGCTAACAAATACATATGAATAATTAGGTTAGCTGTCTGTCATATTATCATTTGATTTTTTGAGCTGATATCTGTATGTCTGCATCACTGGAACAAAATATTTGTATATATATTGTGAAATACTTATTTTCATGAATATTTTTTAGTCCGAGAAATTGTCAAATATGTGTACATTAATCAATGTTAATAAATTATCTTCCATTATATATATTATACTACGTCCATACCTATAACTATCCACCTTATTATCTATCGTCTGCCACCACAGTGTTTTTTGCAGACTGATTTTGATTATAAAAAAAACTTACAGATAACATCAATCCAAAAACATATGACAAACATCAATCATACAAATCATACATTAACCTTAACTATTCTGCACGAGAGAGAAGAAACCCCTTTACACTTTGTACTCAAAAAAGGCATATAAAAATGTATTGCAATTAGTACGTATTTTGTTATATCAATTTGTATAAAATAATATGTTAATCAAACACGCGTGGCTTGATTATACACTTTTCAAGACTAATTCAATACAGACTAACCTTTCTGATAAGAAAAAAAATAAGGGCTGACCTTTTACAATTTGTTATCAACATTCTCCTCTTGTCTAGTAAAGTAGCTGCTTTTACAACTGATTCATAATACACTTGACAATAATTAACATTAGTTTGCTAATATGCATATAAATCATGCATTCGGCAATTACAAAAATTAATGATCAACTTAACATTTAACGCCCACTACCTCTAATATTAATCTAGCATAGTAACCTGCTAGTTCACTAACCAGAATTATATTCTCTACTTTGACAAAAAATTTTGGACTAAACAACAACAACAAAAATCATTAAACAGATTTATATTTTTTTTACACAATTCAAGTTTACAATAACAACAGTAACAAAATGCCACACATGTGGAATATTAACAAAGAAATTAACAAATAAGTTGTAACGTTGAAAATAGCTGTATAAATAGTTGACTTTGATTAAATGTTGAGGTCTCCTTCCACCCACGTCATTTATATACCACCCGTGAAGATGATCTCCCTCCGCTGTCAGTTGATGATCTTTATTCGTAGAGAGGAAAAATGTTCTTGCCGACTTCACAATAATACCATATAATATCTAAATATTTAAGTATGTTGTTGGTAATGATGACTCAAAATTAAGATGTTAGAGTGGTCGTAATGTTTATGTGTGTCTTGTATGAGCTCTCTCCTCACTAATCCATTTCTTGGTGACAAGGAAATTATAATAACCCAAATAAAAAATGCTGACGATGTTGATGACGGTCAATGGCGTGATGACAGTATCTTTTTTAATATTATAATTATTGTTGTTTTTGCCATTTGGTTGGGGCTGATAAAGATAATGACATGCTCTGCAGAAAAAAAATAACTTGTTGATAATCACAATAATCCCCTCTTTTTTATTTATCTTCTGCTTCTCTCTCTCTCTCTCTCTCTTAAAAAATAAACTTTTTGGATACTCTTCTTTTAATAACGGCCCAGTCTACCAAAACTTAAATGACAGTCGTAAAAGTTGCTCTGTACACTTTTTATTTTACAAGACGAGCGTTATTGCTATTAATATGGTGGTGGCACTATATATATTTAAGTATACTGGTTGCTGGAGAGCACATTTTTTCTCTCCTTCTTATCTTTTCAGTCTTTGTGTTTGTGTGTGTCGTGTACTCACAAGTAATAAGGAACTTAACTACCACTACTGTAAACAAAAACACTTTTCTCTCTTTAACTCATATTTTTTATGATGTTTCGACATAAGAAGAAGAAGAGGCACAAGATAGATCTCTACAACGAGCAGCAGGAGCAGGAGTAGCACCACAACACACAGCAACCAAAACAACAGGCTCCACTACACCAACAGCAGCATCATAATAATGTTGATCATCTTGGCTCTCCGAAAATAAAAAAAAGTCCAAATAACCGTGTGCATATTACTTAACCAGTTTTACCGTATATACAGGTATATATATGTATATAACTTATATAATCATATTACGGCAATGGCAACACACCGCATCTCATGCATCCATGCTTTTCCACTTATCAGCCTATATAACTAAACGAGCGTAAAAAAGATATATATTATTTATTTATGCATGTATTTCCTTAATCCATATATAAATATATCTATATTTTCTCCACTTCTTCAACTTGAATAAGTTTTTCTGGTGTGTGGGGTATGGGATGTCATGATGATGGCAAATAACGGCACATACCAGTACAACTTTACAGTGATGTGAGGATGATGATATGATGAGACACGGGAAATTTTTTTTTCTGTTATGTTGTGTTGTGTTGTTAACATCACACCGCACCGCAATAAGAAAAACCTCCCTTCTCCATATTATGCACAGACAGACGTTCAAAAGACATTCAGAGAGACGGACGAGACAAGTAGAAAAAAAAGAAGAAGAAAATGGTTTTTTACTTGTTAAGCTTTTTTATTTTCTTCTTATATGCTAGATTATACTAGCTTATACAACAACTGTGGTGTAGTAAATAGCAGACACGCAACATACTATTTTTCTGCTCTTTTGCTTCAAAAACTTGAACGACAATTGTTGAGTTGTGAGCTGAGCAATGGGAAATGAGAGATAGCGAGAGAGTTCCAGTCAAATCCCAATAATGCCCATATTGTGCTACGCAAGGGATATGGAGTAGTAAGCAATGTTTGTTTTGGATAAGAAGAAGAATAAAGAAGTAAAGTCAAGTTGGAAATCTCTTTGTACGAAAAAAAAGATTTAAAAAAAGGAATCGAGAATCCACTAGAGATTTTTTTTCTTAAAAAAAAACTGAATTCGTCGTGTTTAAAACGTGTAACGAATGGCATGAAATGGAGCATTCAAAGGCTCAAGAAAAGACTCAAGATATATTTTTTTTATCTGGAGTAAACCTCGTCTCCCTTTTATATCACATCTGCTGAATCAGATTCTTCTTCTTCTTATTGTCTAGTAGCTTAAGTTTAATGGCAGATATAAAAATAATGCGTAGGTATATGCTTCCAAAAAATGGGTATGTGTGTGTAAAGTAGACTCCAACGAAGGTTATATTTTTAGTGTTGTCAAGCCATGTTATTCAGCAGCATAAAAACTTTTTTTTCTTTTTTCAAGACATTTTTCAAAAAAGGGGTATATATTCATATTCATATAAGCAGTTGTTGCATAATAAAAAAATCTTTTTCTTGAAAACTTATTGCTGGTTAATAAAACGGGTTCAAGTTGAAATACATACAGACTTTCTTTTATGCATCGCGGGTTAAAAAGGAAGGGGGACAAGATGAGAGTCAAGGGAAGCCAAAAGAGTAAAAAAGAGTGGCAAAAGGCTAAAAGTTAGAGTAATATTGCGATCATGGTGATGATGATGATGATGATCGTGATCGTGATCATCGGCATGAACATGGAAATGAAATATCTCTGCACCATTCACCATAAAAAAAAGTTGTAGTGCTTTTGACTGTATGCTAAGTTTCATATATCTGTAGATCCAGAGAGATCTCTGTTACCATATCGCGTCGTCATGCAGGATAATAATAAACAGGAGAGAGTTTTTGGAAAGGAGAAGAAGAAAATGGAAAAAGGAGCCAAGAAGGGAAGGCAATATATGCGTGGCTATATTGTAGCTTGACGCATTACCGTTCATTCCATGACAAAAGGAGGAAATGGGAGCGAGAAGTAAAGGTATTTTAATAATAATCAGAGGAGAAAAAGAGCTTTTAAAAAGTTTTAACAAGAAGTAGTTTTTAGTGTGTGTGTGTGTGCTTTTGTTGTTATCCATTGCGCCTTGTCGTATTCTATATATCGCTGTTGAATACGTATGGATGGATATTTGGTATGCAAGCTCACATTTATACGGCAATGCTGCTTGTCACTTGTCGCTTAAAAGCTTGTGTCTTGGGTCGTGATACCCTGATGATAAGAAGTCTTTTTAATAGCATTATAAACGGATGGACAAACAGGGAGGAAGGAAAAGGAGGAAGGAAGGGAACTCCTTATTTTCTCACTCTCACATAAATACAATCCCATTTCAGCTTACTCACTGCCATAAGTTGCCGCATTTACATTTACTTTAAATTAGTTGGATGGCAGTAACATTAGGGCTGTCAACACTCCTACTACTCCACACAGTGTGGAGTCTACGCACCACCACCACCACTTGCACAGGAATAGTATATGCAGTGTGCGCAGTATGAGTTTGTGAAGTCTAGTCACCGGCACAACATTTGGCATGTAATATTATTCCTGGTATAAAATATACTCCAAGTTAAAAGTCTCCAAAATGTATGAAGACAGGGAACAGGGCAGTACAAGTAGTAGCAACGAACAGAGTTGCAGTAGGGAATGGTCAAAATGAGAAAATTTATGAATGCTGCAGTTTTTCAACCAAAACAAAAACTTTGTACAGTTTACTTGCTTTACTTTACACTATCAAAAGGGGAATGCAGTAGTAGTAGTAGTTTGGTAGTCTCAGCTAAAATTGTTGGATAATATTTATGGAGGATAATAAAAAAAGGAAAAGTGTTTTTGTTTGTGTTTCCACTCTGCCTCTCTCAGGCTAAAACACACACACACACAAATTTCCCTTCTGTCCTTGTACGGGTGCAGGTGACGGGATTATTAGAATGCACAGTACAAAGTCTCTCTGTTCTGTTGAACAAATGTTGAATGCGTCTCTTTGGAACGTATTATTTGTTGGAAAATACATAAATACATACATCCTTGGAAATTGGAATGCCGAAAAAAAAATTGTCTGTGGAAGATAGGTTTAGTTGGTGTGCTGTTTTCCTCCTCTTTCCAAACCCAATTCTTTCCATAGCCAATAGTGCTACTATTTTGCATATTTGTTTTAAGAGAGGATCCTTTGGTCTACAGGGAAATGCATGAAAGGATGACAATAAAAAATTATGTGATTTCCTTTTTATGTGGTGAGAGGGAGAGGAGGAGTAATTTTTAGGTGTGTCGCATCGCATTTATTGCAGATCATCAGGATTACTTAGTGCTTATGCTAAACTGCTATTTTTTTTAGTGATGATGAGGCTGATGCTGAAATATCTTACGTTTTTCCACGGTTCTGCACCGGTTATTTCAAAACTTCATAGTGATCTAACCAGGCCAAAGTTAAGTAGGAAGGTTTTGCGGGGATTCATCAGTTTGAAAGATCTGATGGGGCAATTTAGTAAGGGAAATTGAAAGGGCGTTACGTAAGTTTTGTGTATGCGCTACTTCAAATTTGATGTACATAAGTACATTTAAAGGGAGTCTCATAATGTTGACGACAAATTTGTATATTCAATGGTAAACGATAATGTTTTCACTTTATACATCAAATCCGGAAATGCCTTGACGATATCATTTTTAGCCACGTAAGTAGAAGTAAACGTAGTTTTAACTGTCAAAACTTTTATCCCTTAATGCTACCAACTCAATAAAATTACTTTATCTGTAATATCAGTGTCCTGTAATATGAAAGTTCATAAAAGAATCTTTATTTTTTTAAAGTGCTTATTATAATGTTTCATTATTGCGCGCAAGTAAAATGAGGTAAATATGGGATCAACTTAATTTTGTCGTTGGGATTTTGAGAACCCCTTTATACATACATATACCTATACACTACTGGGTAGAATATTTATGGAAATGATTTGCAAAGCAGTCTCATGCTTCCAATTGAAGAATGCGAAAAAAAATTATGAAATATATAGAAATACATACATACATACATACATAGTTACATAACCGTTATGATGATGAGAATATACATACACGCAACATAAGATGTATGTATCTGTGCGCTGATGTCTGCGGTTTTGAAGTCGAGGCCAAAATTTTTACTCGCCGGAGAGGATGATTTGACTTTTATTTTTTAATAGGTAGCTAAACATAATAATAAAACAATCTTTCACTGAAAATGTTCCATGTCCCACATTTCAAATGCAAGCTGTCAATGAATCAGATACGAATTGGTAAATACGAATACATGCCAAATAAATATAACCGATTTAATGAAAACATGCTAAAAAAATGTCTGTGATTTCTACCGGTTTTTTTTGCCGCTCAACACTTCATCATGCAAAAATGCAAAAATGTATAGGTATTATTATTGCTTTTATTGTTATCAATGGTTAAGCAATAGGCAATAGCGATTGTAAAGCTTTGATAGTTAATGATACTGACATTCCATATTATTCACTTTATTTGTCCGCCCAACTCAAAAAAGCATTTAAAAAAAAATTTATAGAGAAAAATTCAAATGCCATATTGCCATTATACATGTATCTGTAATCAAATCAGAGATAAGCAGAGAGAGAGAGAGAAACGAATGGTTTTAAAATATTCTACAGACTATACAGCAACCAGTAAATAAACATGTAAAAGACGTGTTGGCACTTTGCTTGGTAGAGTTGCGAACGGAACGACAACAAAAAGAAAATTAATTTTTTTTGGATTTGGTTCAAAATAATCTCTGAATATATTTATGTTGAATATATACTTACCTAAGTATATATATATATATATTACACACCTACCTACATACTCATCGAAAATATATCCATGCAATGCGGTAAACCAGTTGGGTGTGCAAGAAACGGCAACACATTTACAGCAAGTGGTAAAACTCGGGAAAGGAAACGCAGACATAATCGTTTAAAAAGGATATGCAAATGGGAAAAGTAAACAGAAAGAAGATATACACATATTTTTAAAAAATCAAGAGATTCCAAATTTAAACAGTGACTTGGTTGCTAGCTCCCAACCACCATCTCGTCAAGTTTACTTGAACTTTGGTTGAATGAAAGATAAAAAATAAACCAGTTTTACTCATTTCAACGAGAGTTGTGCAAGTTATGTACGAGAGATAGCCTTGTGGAGCGAGAGTCAGAATGGACCACCGTACCAACTATAAAATCTCACTGCACAAAGGCAATGTTGTTCATTTATTCCATAAATATTTCATATATTCAAGCTTTTTTTGATTACTCAACTGACAAGCTAATAAAATGACATTAAATGGTCACGTGTCAGCAGTGACAAACAAAATGGAAAATTTTTACAGGCTACTTTTATCAAACTGGAAAACGGGATCATTTGTTGTTGTAGCCGACTTTTTAATGTCACAGCTTCCCCCACCAGATACATTGTACACAGTTGGCGTTTTCCATAACCAAACTGAAGATGTAGGAATGACAACCGGGTTTGAAGCTATGTGACCATCCATACTGCCCCGCTTTCGTTTGCAGCAGCAACGACAGCAAAATATGTAGTGTAAAGTGTTTCCTGTCTTCTTGCAAAGCATAGAAAAGGCACTTTTGCTTTCTTGACTAGCCCCTCTCTCGTCTTTACTGGCTCGGAGAGAGTGGTTCCAAATCACGTACAAAAAGGGATCCAACGCGCAATTGATTGTGGAGAGGAAATGAAAGGTTTCCAAAAGAGTTATGGATGCCTCTGATATCTTAACAGTTTTAACGTTGATAACCACAAGATAAACCCAGTTGGGTGCTCGACAGCATAAATGAAGTAGAATCAAGCCAAGTATAAGTTTCAGGGTTTTACGGTGCCTTTCCCCTGATGCAAGCTTGTTCTTTTTATGCAACGTCAGAGGGTCATTGTTGTTATTATTGGGATTTTGTGTGTTTATTGCCACTGGAGTTGTCGAGATAGTAGTGGAATGGTAATCTTCATCCAATTGCTTTCTAACTCGTCCGTGCTTTTGAACAAATTTGTAAATGGAGATGTATGAGATGAGGAACCACACCAAAAGGAAAAAGTAGGTGGCTCCTGTGACGCTCCAGTAAATGATGTTACGCTTGTCAAAATCATTTCTTGTGCAGTAATACTTTATGTCACACGAAGGATCAGGGGTTGTTGTTGACGTGGTGGTGGTGGGAGCGGTACTACTAAAAATATCTTCGGGTTCGAGTGTTGATGAGATTGTTGGTGATAATATCGATGGGCTGCCTGAAACAGCACGGAAAGTGACATGCCGGTAATACCATATTTGCGGAAGGGCACATGCGATCGGAAATAGAATAGATAAGTGCTGCAATGACAGGCACTACCCATTTCTTCCATATTCTGTTCACAATTGTTGTTCTGGAGCTCATTGCACGAACAATCAGAAAATTCCTCTCTGCAGCGATAGCCATCAGACACAAGGCACTCATGATTGCTGACAAAGTTTGAAAAAATGGGACAAGCTTGCACAACAATTCTCCATAGATCCACTCTCCAAAATCGTTCATCATTTTGGTAATTTCGGTGGGTGGTGAGGTAACTGTCATTAGCAAATCACTAAATGCCAGCATCATCAAAAAGTATTTTGTTGACGATTTCGGAGCCTTGGATTTCCCTACAATTATTAAAGCAGCAATGTTACCACATCCAGAGAAAATCATTACGACGACGTGACCACCAATGAGGATGCCTTCGGTAAACTTGGGAAGAACGATTCGACTTTTTTCGTAAACTGTTCCAAAATCTGTTTTGCAATCCTACAGTGGGAGCAAGTAATTATTTTCACTTTCATTACTTCACAAAATAATAGGTATATAATTTTTTTGAAAGAACGATTCGACTTTTTTCGTAAACTGTTCCAAAATCTGTTTTGCAATCCTACAGTGGGAGCAAGTAATTATTTTCACTTTCATTACTTCACAAAATAATAGGTATATAATTTTTTTTTGGGGAAATTACATACCATTGTTGTATTTTCTACATATCGCCCCATTGCATCCTCCTTAAAGTTCCAGTCAAAGTCGGAAAAAGTATTGATATCCATCTTATCAAGTAGAAAAGGGAACTGAGTTGGCACTAAACTCTTTTTCTTTCCCGTCTCTCAGTGATTCAAATCAAGAACTAAAATAGAAGCATAAGCGATAATAGACAAGATCACCGTGATTTTCATTTTTATTTACATAATTACAAAGCGAATGCGGAAAAGTGTAGTTAAAACATGTAAGCATGCAAATGGAATCATATATCCGTTCTAGTTCAGCTCATTGTAAAAATGAGAATCTCCATCTCGCTTCCAGCAAAAAGCTAATCTTAATCTGTTGACAATACTGTGTCGGCAAAACAAGCAAGCAAACAACACATGGGTGTTTACTTACATATAAATATGTTGTTTTTTCTAACAATAAATGGCGGTAAGAGTTTGCGTTTTGATAAAAGTATATTTCTACAATCAAATAAATCCGTAGCGCCAACTGTTGTTTTTCATTATTAAATGTATAAAGGTTATGTAAGGTGGTCACCCTTACCGGTGGTGTTTTAAAGTGCAGTTAAAACATGTAAGCATGCAAATGGAATCATATATCCGTTCTAGTTCAGCTCATTGTAAAAATGAGAATCTCCATCTCGCTTCCAGCAAAAAGCTAATCTTAATCTGTTGACAATATTGTGTCGGCAAAGCAAGCAAGCAAACAACACATGGGTATTTACTTACATATAAATATGTTGTTTTTTCTAACAATAAATGGCGGTAGGAGTTTGCGTTTTGATAAAGCTATATTTCTACAATCAAATAAATCCGTAGCGCCAACTGTTGTTTTTCATTATTAAATGTATAAAGGTTATGTAAGGTGGTCACCCTTTTTGTGTTTTACCGCGGACTTTTGTACACTGGACAATAGACAAGCCTAGGTGGAAAAACTGCTCAATTTTAAAATTGACCTTTAAATATAATTGTATGCAATAACAAGTTGTTATTAACAACATACATATAATGTAGTAACGGGAAAAGGAAGTCAGGAATGAAGTTTTTGTTGTTTTCTATGATTCTCTATGCTTGAAAATTTTCCATTTAAAGATTTATTTAACGTATTTTTATTAAGAAATGTTATCGCATATAAAACTACACATGCATAAAATTTTCAATTTGGAGACAAAATTGGTGTGATGACTTATACACCACTTGTACATTAAAGAAAAAAGTCGGCATGAAACGTGTCTGCTACGCAAAGGATGACAAAATACGTTTATAGCAATAATACGATGTTTGCATAACGTGTATGATAAATATGTATCGGTACATATTGCAATATTATCAGGATTGACAATGGCAGTGAGCTTTGCTAAAGTCAAATTTGACGTCAGACTTCCCAAAACGTACGTTGTAATAAAAACGGAAGTCATTAGAAGACAACAAACCAAGTCGTCGTAGAAAACAAACCAGTTGAAGGAAGTATCCGCAGTTTCACTTAATAACTATGTGGTTGGATGAATAAACTATGTGTCCAATGGAGGGTCACTGATGCCATTCTAATGATGATCACATGATCAGCGAGTCGGTAATCTTATTTCTGTGGAGAAAAGTTCAAGTTATTAAATGTAATGTTTTCAGTTACTTTGGGTGTAATGGTACTCTCCAATTTTTAATTGTAGTCCACAGAAACCACCATGGCCTCAAATTCTGCCACGGAACAAATACNCCCCTATGGTTTCTAGGGCCAACAATTAAAAAACGGAGAGTAAGAGTGTCTGTATCGCCATTTTTGTTTTAATGTATAACATTACCCCCATTTTAAAAAATTCCAAAATGAAAAAAAAAATCCTACTGATGCTAGAGATTTATATGTCCTGAGCCCGGACAAACAGGCAGACGACCAGACACATCACAGCAACTTCAAATACAAGCCCGTCTTTGACCTTCGGCCTCAGGGGATACTTAATCAGCTTTCATCTGATGATTTGATACCATTAACAAATACCTGCATCTGTTTATTGGTTCTTACGTATACGCTGCGAAGGTTGATGGACGGTCAAAACTTATCATTGTCGTTATTACTTATCTTGACTTTTACTTTGTCGGACTACCTAATTGAATCTAATAACAGCATAAATATTCAATTTATTAAGCAAATTATTATATTTATCCCATTTCTTGCGATTTCACGTTGAATAAAATATGAAAAATTGACAGAGTAACAACAACACATGAAGATGTAATGAGAAAATATCTGCTTTCCACTTCAAAGTTGAAGTTCAAACCATGAGACATGACTGCAACCCCAACAATCTTACATTTTTATGTTAAGCTTCCACTTTTACTACTGCTCCCGATCAATTCATAAATTTTTTCCCATAAAATCAATTCTTTCATCATGTCTTTGATGATGTCACTCTTTTGAAATGGTTTTATACTAAATAAAAATCTCCATGTTATTCTGTAGAAATAAAAGGCATGTCCAATTCTTAATACGACGACGACTCAACCCAAACGTGTACGTGTGACTCTAACTACTATTTTTCCATATTCCTTTTGTCTGAGAGCGTCTCAACTTTTTCAGTATATTTTTTTTACACGCATCATGAGCATATTTATTACTTTTACATATATGAAAGCATGCCTACTTTTTTATGTATACTTATACAATTTTTTGTTTTGCATCGCGATTATATCTGGCTATAATGAAAGATTCACTCCTTTCATCCCTCACTAAACCAGTAACGAAGGAAACGATAACGGATATACACACAAAGTGAATGAGATATTTTTTTTGTGTGTGTGTAACGATATGTATTGTAGGTTTTCAAAAAATTTAAAGTAAGTAGTAAAAAAGTTTTTTTAAATGCCTATGCAGGCACTGGAGTACTAGATTGGTCATAAATAATACTGTAATAAGGAAAACACCATCGAGGTCAATTGTCGGGATAGCTGTCGCATCCCTTTCTCATCGTATCGTTATGCTGACGATGATGACATGATAGGCATAGCGATGGATGGGTGATATATGTACGCTGCTGCTTGGATCATGATAGTGACGATGTTCACACATAATTTTCAAAAGTGTCCATTGTAGCGTATTAATAGCAGTGTCTGTTTGATGAAAGTAGTAAATGTGGGATACGCTGAGGTTTGAGTATCATGAGACACACAAGTGCAGATAGTACAGCTATATTATAACATGGTAACAATGCTTTTCCATAATATGCTGTCACTAAGATAATAATGCACCAAATTTTAACATGATCTTCACAAATGTAATACACGCTGCTACTAACTACAACACAACTACTCTACAAAATACCAATCCGTCAGATAAATTGAAGCCAACAAAGAACATGTTTCACACAGAGAGAAGCTTCTTTGGATCTTCCGGTCCACAGGAATGGCCAACAGCACCACCTCGGGACAAAAAGGTGTTGCCTTTTTTTATTGCCATCACAAAGTAAGTGCGTATTATATTATGCATCCATCCATGCATGTTTTATCATCCTGCTTTGAAATAATATTATGGTGATGACTATAATAATAATGACTACAAATTTAAGTGGGCAGGATGATGTCGATACACATCAAAAGCTGCATCACGACTGAAAAAAAACATATTAAAACTTGTTGGGCATGTGTTTTGTGTGTGTGCAGCGAACATGAGCAGATAGAATCGGGAAAAAAGGACGGGTATTGTTTTGCGTGGAAGAGATGAAGGTGTAGAAAAAGGAGCTCAAGTTGTGATGATGATGCTATGAATATGCTTAAAATAAAGCTGTATTTATTTATTTATTTTTGTACTAAAAATGCGCAAATTTTATTGACATGTGAATGGAAAAGCAAAAGGGTATTTAAAAAACCTTTGTTGGATTCCTAACCCAATTTCTCTGCTCAGTTTTCCCAGACAATTTGACAAATGATGAGCACGATCAGCAGCAAAAAAAAAAAGAAGTGATAATATCACCAAACATTGCAATAATTGTAAATGGATGGTGAGTGGAGTGAGAGGGAGTAACTATTAGCTATACATGAGCATAAAAACAATTATTAATCGCTGTGAATAATGAGCAGAAATAGGAGAGAGCAAGCAAGCGAGCAGGAGAGAGAGATGCACGTAATAAGAGAGCAAGTTTGCAGACTAATTAGAGGTTCAGCATTCCAAACCAATAAAATTGCCATAAGTTTTAAGCTGTTGGTAAGCTCAGCAGGTTGTGAAATGATCATGATGTGATGAGGAAGGTTCAACTTTAGCAGAGTAGATTATATACAAAAAAAAATACAAAATAAAAAAAATCTTCGTTTCACCGCCAACCATCCTCTTGAAAACTACCTCTGGTCAATAAAGGAGGAGCGCATTAATGTAATGTATAAATTATGCAAACTCATCATCATCATCCTCATAATAATAATCAACATTTTGAAAACCAAGTGGACTGATGGTGGATGGATGGTGTCTGCTTCCGTTTGTTGTCATACATTTGGTTCCGCTTGAAATATGCTTGCTGTCCATCGAGTCGTATAAATAATTATTATACGGATTTCATATGTACATATAAACCCGGCTCTGCTGGACATGTACTAGTAGCCCCAGCAACAATACATGATATTATGGCTGCATTTATGCAAATGTTTCATTATAGATTACATAAGAAAAATTTACTCATATACATGAGCAATATCTACTGTTGCTTTGCCACCATTTACAATTCCCAGCAACATCATCAATCCGCTAGTTGTGTGTCTTGTCGGTCATAAAAATTTGTCTGCGTGTGAGCTCACACACAAACACACTTGAAATCTCACACACAATTTTTTATAATAGGTATCATCATCATTCCACCATATATTCCATGCTTCCACACTACGCTTATATTATAGTTCAGTTCAAAGTGTACGTGGAAGAAAAAAAAGGGTGAGAGTGAGAAGAGAGAAATAGAATCGAATGGGGCCTCTTTGTTGTACTGTTGCTGGATCATCATTTCCAACGCCGTTGTCATCATCATAGTCATCATGATCCTGATAAAATGGTCATTCGTCATTATACGTCGTTGTTGTCCCCGTCACCCTTTCCCATAGACTAAAGCAGACAAATATTTTTTTTTGCATCGTGTTGGTGCTATTGTTGGGGTTGAGGTTGAAGTGTACGTTCGCTTCTAGACGAAAGAGGAGAAAAAGCTCGTTTTTGTATATGATGTGTGTCCACTTTCATCTCCTGCACTTGTGAAGAAGGACAACACTTGGCTGCAACCCTTCAGCGAGGCATGATCACATTCTTGTGTGCTGCGTTGTTGTGCTTTTCCATTGTTCTTTGGCGTTCATTCACACATTTGAAACTTATTTCCTCTTAAAAAAATAAATAAAACCTCAGTTCGGAGGCTCTTCTTGTTTCTTCCGTTGTCCTAATAATATATTTCATAGAACAATTTGTGGTTACACTCATCTCTCTACATCTTCACAACACAAAAAGAAAAGAAAGAAGAAAAAACCGCTAAGAAAGCAAAAAAAAGTGTGTGCAAAGCAAACTCTCATTTGAAATAAAGAGACTTTTACCTTTGGTATTTAACAGCAGTGTTTACTTTATTGTTACAATTATCATTATTCTTGTTAACTTGAAACATTTTCAAAAGTACTTGCTCATTTGGACTCAAGCAGCGTGACGGGTATTTACCGCTCTTTCTTGTTCTCTTTTCAGTTTTTACATCTTAAACAGTTGAGCAAGACTCGGTCTCTACTACTGCTTTGTGTTCGTTCAAAAGAGAAAGCATCAGTATAATATTTTTTTCAACAGTTCAAAAAAAAATCATTCATTTTTTGGTGACAGTGAGTTGAAAGGGAACCCTAACAATTCAAAAGTACATTACCAAGTGATAAGATAGAGTACACCTGTACCTCAGGCTAATAGCCTGATAACTTTTCTTTTGTATGAATTCTTGATTTTGTGTCCCTGTCCACATTCCAGGAAGGCAAAAAAATAAGATAAAAAGCAAGTACAAAAGGAAATCCCGGCAGTTGACTGACATTAGTGAACATTCAAAAAAAACATTCCATAAAAGAACCTCAGTTTTTTTTGTCGTGTCGTTTCCTGCAAAGCAATAAAAACAAGAAGAAAGCAAAGCAAGCAGTAAGGAAGCAACAGGTTTGAAAAGGAACAGACTAGACGATTGAGGAAGGAAGGTAAAAAAAAAGAAGGAAAGTATATCTTTTACGTTTGTAAGGTAAGTGAGCAAAATAAAGAATTCTTATACTTTTGTTTTCACTCTACTCCATCTTCCTCTCCATCTTCCTTTTACTCTGTTTAAATAGCTTTTCCCAGAGGAAATGACAAGTTCATTGTAGGGGAATGATTGTCTTTTTTTTCAAGTAGTTGTACCATCATCACATCACAGACAAAGTCTCAAATTTTCAAACTTGACTCATTTCATATGAAAATGTTCCTTTTTTTTCTCTCGAGAGTCTCGATACAGCTCAATCGTTTAAAAGATACACCATATTTAATGATATGTAGAGACAGATTGAATGCAAACGTATATTTTAGTTTTGTGTAGCGCTCAGTTTCATTCTTTTTTTAGCGTTGAGTAGTGGAGGAGATGTTGGCAGTGGCAGTGAGTGAAATACAGCAAGCGAAGCTGACAGCTTTATGAGTCAACTTGGCGTTTTTCGCAGACATCCAAGTAATTGTGCACTTATATGAATAAAGTGATCATTTCCTGTGTAACACATACCACATTTAGTATACATATAAAGGTACATATATGTACCTATAAATACGTAATATCTTTATATATAGGTATATCTCCTTACACTTGTGTCAAAGGACAATAGACATGAAAACAATATAATAGCTATGTAGGTACATTATTACAACGACGAGACAAACACAAAAAAGTCACTGTCCCTGCAAGGAAGGAGCCACATAATTTGAAAAAGAAAAAAAGGTTACATAAGATTGTACTACAATGAACTTGTCACTTTCGTGTCATCATCACCTGTAATCATCAAATTAAACCAGATACGCCTTCAATCTTCTGCTGGTATCCAATTCAGATTTGGAAACCATTCCCACCCCCATCTAAAAAAATGAAAATCCACAAAGCATTTAAAAAAAAAAAAAAAAAAAAATTTCATTTCATTACTATATTTAAAAGTTGAGCAATATTATCTTTAGTAGCAATATTTGATATTTATATGCAGATATAATGATGATATATATAAGAAAAAGAAGTACAAGATGATAATATTAAGGATGATAAAAGATGATGTCCTTATTGTTTCACCAACTGCATCACATTTTCTTGTGCTTGCTCTCACCCTCTTCACTCTCCGCATGGAACATAGTGCATGTGTGAGGTCGACATTTAAGAGCTTTTAAAGTGACAGGAGCAGAAGTAGTGAAACATCTACCACTATCAAACCCCACAGTAATCATCCTCCACCTCATCATCATGGTGGTGATGATGATGATGATGATCGCCTCCACACGCGAAATTCTCTCTTTAATGAGGATGTAATGGTGGGTGACATGAAAATGATACAAGTAAACCAATACCAACACACTGATATGCATACTAA
>JAITYZ010001843.1:0-13287 GCA_027744595.1 Paronellides praefectus
AGCTATATACACGGCTATTTTTGTGCTTTCATTTTTACCAGTTTGACAGCAGATGGTCAAGAAGAGAAACATTGAATCACGCAACAGGTAAAACTTTTTTCTCCCGACTTTTTCTGCTATGAATAAAATGCTTTTTACCAAAGGGTTGAACCTGGTCTTAAAATAATCTAGTTTATCCACATTCTTAATGGATGACTAATTATCACAAAGTTTGGAAAATAAAATCCCTTCACATAAACTATTAGTTATGTGTGTAGTGTAATGGTTAGCAATTTTTTTCTCTTTAAATGTAACCCTTCATTAAACATTTTACTTCCTTCTTCATTTCACTTTCTGTATCTCATCTTCCCATTTTGCTATAATCGTGACTTATTGTAGCACGAATAATTACCTAATTATATCATTTACACCTTCATTTACATTGCTTTTTGTTATTTTGTATCCCCCGAGAAATTTTGTTCAATTGTAAAGCGACCATTTAATTGCATGTAAAAGCGGTCGATTCTAAATGGATTCAAATATGAATAGAAAATAAAGTTATTTATGAGTTCACATGAGTTTTAAACCGCTCAATGATCGCACATAATGGAGAAACTATAGCCATTGGGAATCAAAAAAATATCCCTACCTAATTACATACGCCTCTATTTTTGATAAATATCTCACTGTTGACTGTAGTATCGATTGCGACTTATGTAAGTAACCTGAAGCATTTTATAGAGAGATTCATTAGTTTATGAGTTTGCAGAAAAGCGTGTGCTTTGTGCATCCTTTAAGACCGGCTGCATAATAATAAGGAATTCCATTTTTGGAAAGTGTAGGAATCTCGATTTTCCACCTATATTTGGATTGATGGGCTGCACATTGCACGACCAAAAGTCTTTTGATCATTTTCTATCCCTGCCTCGCATTATATCCGTAGGGGATTTTGAATGGGAAAATGCATGAAACAACAATAAATTATAATTACGACGGAGTGACAATAATAATAATTATTATTATCCAATTCCTTCCGCTCAAAAAAATGCTCAAATGATGCTCAAATGATCCTTCAAATTTTTTTTATCTTAAAATGTTTCTTTATACAAACCTCTGACATCTGATACGATTCAACGAAAAAATACATGCATAAAAAATTTATTTACTATCTTGTTTCATGATTTGTAGTTCAAAAGAAAGAGAATAGTTGCATAAGTAAATGCGCATTATTATCATTTCCTGGTCTGGATGCTTTCTTTCGCGACGTGATGTCAATATCTAACCAACAAACCAACTCTTTTTTCTTGTTCGTCATGTCATGAAACAGTATCATAGTTAAATATTATCATCATACCTTGGGACGCATAAAAAATCTGCACCTGTAATTTAATCATGAATCAACTTGCATCGCTGACTTTGAATTTGGGATTAAGAAGAGAAAAAACTGGATGTTCAGAGCGCAAATGTGTAGTAAAAACAAAAGGAAATAAAATGAATAATATAACTATCATATATCATATTATAGTATTTTGCATGTCGTTGTTCGTTATCCTGCAGAGAAGTGCACTCCACCGTGTGTGCACCAGAGGTTTTTTTGGGCTTGGTGGTTGAAAGGGATTTTTTTCAAGAATAAAATTTATTTCCACGTCACTTTTTCCTGTTGAATATTTTCGTGTGAAAATGTGCTGTGACATGCAACACTACACAACAATTTGTCTCTTCAAACGTATGAAAAATGTAAACTGATTTTTTTAAACAAAAAAATGTTGCTACTTGGGTGTTGTAACTGGCAGACAAGTGAACATGCATTTTTTCGTTTTGTTTTTTAAATTCAACAATCTTTCCATCCCACACTTTTTTTTAAATGATTGCAAATTCAAAGAAGCAGCAGTGAGTGTAGTATGTGGTGATGCGGGTTTAGTAGTAGTCTTCTCATTTTATACACAAGACACAGTTTCATATTTTTTGATGTTTTTAAACTTCTCAAAAGTTGACATGTCCATTTGTCACTTTATTTTGTTACTTGTTTATTTTTTTTATATTTTATGAAGAAAAACCATTTTGCATATTAAAATATATTATTATGCAATATCAGTTATCTTTTCTCTCTTCAGCAGGAGTGTCCTCCTACCTCCTCCGATAAGATTATGTTGGAACGTGAAGTAGTATGCTACTTTGAAATTACCATTCAAAAACCTTTTGGTTTGCTTACACGCTGACATTTCCTAATTCGAAGAAAATGAATGGAAAATATAGAGAATCTCTAATTTGATGACGGTGACGATGACATAGCTTCGTATGCAAATGAACTATCATCGTTGAAGCGCTAGCGATAAAAACATACCTGCGTGGGATGATTGTCAAATAACCTGTTTGATTCTCCAGAGGAGAAGTGAATAAAGCTTAATGGGGTTTCTGATAAATTTGTTAATTTAGCGCAGTCCAGGGATCTCTATACATGAAATAGCATTAAATTAATAGTCAATGAATTTTTATTTTCAAAAATCAAAAGACTGGGGTTTGATTTAATATCAACTAAATTCAATGTATGACAGGTGCTCGGGTGCCCTTAAAATAAATATTATAGACGAAAAAAGGTACAAGGGCTACAGGAAGTTCTTAAATCCGTGATTTTTTTCAGTCACTTTGAGCTATAAATAAATAGGTACATATAATGTTTTTAATACTTTTAATACATCTTCAGTGTATGGTCCGAATATGTATGTCCATAATACAAATAGTAATTCTTTTGAGTGGGTAGAAATGCTGTTTTCGTCTAACAATGTCGTTAAGAGTACTTCCGTCCACCCGTTTCCTTTGATGTATTCTTTAATTTCAAGTTCAGTCGCAACCAGGAGTGAGTGGAAGGAAGTACTACTTAAACTTCAGTTGATTTTGTTGCACTTGAAACCCATTTTAAAACTCTATTCGCACACAACTTTTTCTCCACTTGTATAGATATGTTATTCCTGTACACTTTAATCAGTTTGTCTCTGCGCATCATCGAAAATATAATAATCACACATTCTCCTAAAATATATAACCAGCATTGATATTTGATATTATATGACTGCTCATAAGCATATTAATGTAATATTTTTTTACGTCAAATATACATTGTTATATGAGCTTTTATTTTCATTATCAAGTTGAACATTGAAAGTTTGTGTGTGAGCATTGTTAGCACGCTTGTATTTTTTAAAACAGTTACAAGCAACAAGAGAACCCACCGCATAGTTCCATCCCCCACTACTAAAAATGGACGTTTGAAACAACTCTTCCTCACCACCACCAGCACGTTTTAGTGTCTACTTATTAGAGACCTCAGGGAGAGAGACTGGGCCACCCCAGCGATTCTTTCGGTGTGTCTGTATTTTGAAAAAAAATTTGTATTCTAAATTCTCTCTATGTGCACACACATATTATCTACATATCACCCAGTCCATTATATTCCGGCTTTAATAGTAGCGCTTAATAGAACCACATCCTACAGTAATAATTATTAAAACAACTCTTCCTCACCACCAGCAGCACGTTTTAGTGTCTACTTATTAGAGACCTCAGGGAGAGAGACTGGGCCACCCCAGCGATTCTTTCGGTGTGTCTGACTTTTGAAGGAAAAAAAATTGTATTCTAAATTCTCTATATGTGCACGCACATATTATCTACATATCACCCAGTCCATTATATTCCGGCTTTAATAGTAGCGCTTAATAGAACCACATCCTACAGTAATAATTATTATGCAAAGGATTACTATTTCTCATCATCATTACATTAAATATATTACAGAAAACTTGTACTGTTTAGCCATCATTATTATTACGCATTTTATACCTTACAGCAGAAGACCACAAACTTTTTACAACAACAACAAACGATATACATCGTTTTAATAATAATGAAAATCAACTGATTGTTAATTCAAAAACGCTGCCTTTTCTGGAGGATTGGATGGGAGTATTTAATCGGGCAATAAAGTAGACTTTTTTGGCCGCGGTGTTATTCGATCTACCTGTCTGGGAGACTGTGATACCAAGTTTATTTGTAAGACGATATTACATGCTCACTATATAGACATCATCCACCCCAGCCCAGAGGATGGCTTCCCACTACAATAAAAAAAATCTTTCATTTTTTCTTTCAAATTGCATATTATGTATAGGCGTACGTAAATAAAATACCTATATGGATTACACACGCATAATACACATCATCTGCATGACTGCACACACTACAAAACACGACAGTATTTTGTAGTAATAACACGATATGATGATACGTGATCATTTTCTTCCCTGGATAAGCCTTTTTCGTTTGAAAAGCTTTCCTCCTTCTCTTTTCCTCCTACACACATATAAAAAGGGTAAAAAATACGCAGTGGATAGTGGATACCTGTACAAAATGCACTTACATAATAATACATCCGTATGGACACACACACTTAATCGACAAGATCACCAAAGAAGAAAGCGCTGATGCACAATACACTATCAAGTATTTTTTTTATTATTTAAAAAAGCTTTCATGACTATAATATGAGTGGGAAAATAACACGATATGATGATACGTGATCATTTTCTTCCCTGGATAAGCCTTTTTCGTTTGAAAAGCTTTCCTCCTTCTCTTTTCCTCCTACACACAAATAAAAAGGGTAAAAAATACGCAGTGGTGGATACCTGCACAAAATGCACTTACATAATAATACATACGTATGGACACACACACTTAATCGACAAGATCACCAAAGAAGAAAGCGCTGATGCACAATACACTATCAAGTATTTTTTTATTATTTAAAAAAAGCTTTCATGACTATAATATGAGTGGGAAAAGTGTGTAGTATATTATGTAGCTTCTCTTATGTCGTCGTCGCACCATCCGGCACTCGAAAAAAAGAGTTGAGAGTTGAGAGAACAGAGGTGGTCCTCATATCGTAAAGTTGGAGAGTAATAAGTAAGTAGTAGTAATGACGTTGTTAATAGCGTCGTAATTTTCTATCTTGTGCGTTCTCTCTCCCAGTCAGTCTCCCTATTCATTCGAGAAGAGCCCTATGTCTTCTTCTTCTCCTTCTTGTCTAGCAAAAAAAGCCATAGAAAAAAAGAAGTTGAAAGAAAATAGCCCAGTATATCATGACATGGTATATTATTTATATATACTACTATCATTATAAATGAAAATTCTTGGAGATACATATATTATAAACACATGATTGCAATGTATAGAATACTTATAGAATGATGGGATGTTTCAAACTCTTTTTTCTTCTTCTTATTTCAAACTTCATACATTTATCATAAAAAAAGATTTCATGTTTATTATTCATTTTTTTAGCTTCCTCCACCACCACACTACACACTATCAGCTAAAAGGCAAGTCAGGCGTTTACCTTTTTTTCCTCCATACACTAAACAACGGTACACAAGCTATCAGTTAAGAAGTTTAGCTAAAAATCAAACTGGATATTATATATGGGTTTATCTGTTAAATCTCTTGCACTCATCATTTAGAAACTTGCATATATTTATGTAATATGCATGTATGTAATGTAGGTATAGTATTTTTATAACAAAGGATGTTAACTATCAACCGTTTTTTCGTCGTCGTAATATTATCTTTATTAATACGACTTTTATGATTGGTTGTTGGTAGGCTGTAAAAAAAATGTAAAATTAGCTGTAGCTTTTGATTTACATAAGGACGCTGGCTATATATATTGAGCAGAAAAGGGATGTAATAATGTAAAAGATCTCTGCTGCTACCATATAATTTTATTTTAAATCTGCATTGTTATTATCCGACATCATTTACTATGCCAAGCAGAAAAGGGATGTAATAATGTAAAAGATCTCTGCTGCTACCATATAATTTTATTTTAAATCTGCATTGTTATTATCCAACATCATATACTATGCCGCGTACTTTTTTCTTCAGCAGCAACTGCAGCAACAGCAGAGGAGTAGTAGTGGAATAAAAATTCATTCATTTTTTTAAGTACTCGGGAGTTTGGTTTATATGTCTGTAGAGAAAAGGGAAAAGGAAAGGATTTTGTTGCATTATTATTGCAACTTGCAGCTATTCAAAAAAAGGAAATAAAAGTTCTATGTCGTATATGAGGGATAGCAGTCATTTGAGCACCAATATTAGAATTTGATACTCAACAAGAATGAGATAAAGGGAATTACTGGAGTTTTATGAGCATGAGAATGAGAATGGATGGAGGACCTCCCATGAAAGAAATTACTACGCTGATGGCTCATACTACTTAACGTGCTTGCATTATCATCAAAGACAAAAATGTACGCTTGCTATAATAATATAATCGTCAGCAGCGTCTCATTTTATTCTGGTTACGTTACCATCAAACTGCTGTGTGTATAAATTTCTGCGTGTTTGGATTTTAAAATGGTTTGCTTTGCAATTTGTGATGGCTATGATGATGCAACAAAAGCACTAAAAAATATTTTACAAAGACGATGAGCTGCTAAGTGAAACAGGGAGTTTTTGAAATTGCTTCCACATTTTTGCACGATTGCAACATGCACAACATTCCATTTCATCTCGTCGTAATGTTTTAGTCTTTTAAACAGTTTTCAAACTTAATTGTTTTGTAGAGAATGTTCACTGTAGAAGCTCTATAGGTTAAGAATAATTATCACCACAGGTTTTGTAAGGAAGCAAATAAAAATACGAGAATATTCAAAAGACGCCACTTTTTATAGCAGCTTCGTTTAAGATAAAATAATTTCTAATTTCCATTCATGAAAATGGCAGCCATTTTGTTATAAATGGAAACATACATATCTATTTACTATACCTATTGTATGGTTATTATCCAAAGATAACATTCAATTATATCTGATATGGCCATACGGCCTGTTTATTTCTGTAGGTAGGTAATAGCATAATGCGGGAGGTCTGTCGATTCGGTGCAAAGTACAATGCTACTTGCTAATTAAAACATAAAAAATGCTAGTTATGAAATGCATGTTTTAAATTTTTCATTCCTCATTTCTGTCAAAGTATTGCATGTGAATTGTAGGTGTACATGTTTGCTTCATACCTGATAATGTTTTTGCATATTATAACAACGTTTTAAAGAATTTGCGTGTGGGAAGACGAGAACATCTTGACATCTTTGTCTTTGACCAAATGTTTCACACCGCACGCACGCACACAGCAGCTCATGCGAGTTTCACTTTTAACGAACATGACATTATATTAGGAATTCCCAAGTACAATTGTTTGGGAATCCCTAAAACAGAGTTTAATTTCCTAAGTGAAAAGATAAATTCAAGCAGAATGTGTTTATAATATCTATTAAGTTACTTATTAAGTCGCACAACAAGTTAGAAATTCTAACCAAATTATTATCTGAAAATCTACCAAAAATACATTTTAAAATTATTTAAATTAACGCGCCGTAAAAGCTTCAAATACTCCTTTGCGTTAACCCCAAAACCAAATTGGCTCATTGAAAATAGATAACCTATCCTAAAATTGATCGATCGATAAATGCCTATATGTGGACAGAAATTTATATATTGACGACATTAATTTTATAAATTTTATCCGATTTATTAAGGAAAAACTTTTTTTACTCGAATTTAAAATTTAAGTAACACGCAATCAATTGTTAGATTGAGTTTTACATCTTGGTGTTCTTAATAATCTGCAGAAATTCCATCTTGAATTAGAGGTTTCACAAAAAATATATAGGCATTACACTGACTCTACTTCAAGTTGTTTTTGGCGATAGCAGTTTTGTTAAAACGAAAGAATGTCTTTAGTGGCAACACAAAAAAACGTTTTCTTGACAGCTGTGGTGTTAAAAGAATTTATCAATCGCCTCCAGCTATTGTCATCGTCGTGAGGTGATCGCTTTTTTAAATTTGGATTTGCTTCTGAATCATATCATGACTGATAGATTTTTACACATACCTTTCCAGTCTCGCTTCAGTTCACACTATACAATATTATCCAGCTAAAAATGGTAAAAGATAAGGTATATATATACATACGTATATATATTAACTCTATAAATTTTATATTACAAACTATACAGATTCACATCTTTGTTGATGTGAAAGGAAAATGCAATTTCACGGTCATGTGTGGCCGTATTAATGTATGCTATTATGGTGAATTTTACCATCACCCTCGAACAATGAGATTGCAACCAAATGTTGCTGATATGTCCATTTTGAGTGAAAGATTTAGAACATCGACGATGGGGGTATTTTTTGCCGCATGCACATTTGTAAAACTAATGAATAATAAAAGTATCAGGGTAAAAATTAAATTCTTACTAGCAAAAGTAAGTACACACGTTACAGCAATAAAGCTTCAATTTTAAATATATTTTTTTTGTGTTAGCTGAGTTATAATTATGTATAGTAAAAATATAGAAGGTGGACTAAAACAAATAAAACAAAAAATAATGTCTGTCATCCGTCCAGTCATTTTAGCAACTTTTGTATTTTTCTAATTAATTTAATTACCCGGGAATTTATACTTTCAAATTTGCAAGTTTCTTGATTCGACGACCATATAAAAAATTTAGGATATTGTCCTACTCAAGATAATCATTAGGTGGTTTAATATGCATGTCAATATTGTAGTTCCGAATTGTATGTGTAGTACACAATATGTTGAGTAGGTTAGTAAATTTTAAATATTATCCTGCAGTTCCGATCTTTGCACTTTTGACGATAAATTTTTGCTTAAAGTAGATTTCGTTGTGCTCCATAAACCCAAAAAGGACCCAAAATTAATGGGGAATTTGATTGTGAAAGTTAGTGACAAATATGCTACATGTAAAAATACAAATTATTGTATATGCCAAAATATTTATGCACTGTTTCCTCGAAAAGAGCCACGCGCTGACTATAACACTGATCTAATCACATGCGGCTTATTTTTACTTGTATCACGGGTTATCTTCCTTACCACTATGGACCAGACCAGAGTACAATTTGTTTTTATAATGGTACAGCAAAGAGAAAGCTTTAAATTGGTAAATTAAACATTTACAAGGATCATTAGAAAAAAATAACTGGTCACAGAATACTGTACACATACATATTATCCAAGAGGATGATGTACACACATAAAATTTACGTTTTGAAAAACAAGCGAATAAAATAAAAAATATCAACAACAAACTATACGTGTCTGTGTATCACATGAGTACTTTTCAAAAAATCTTTTTACGACGAACATACTTTAGTGGTGTAATTTTCCTGTGAAGAGATGTTTTTTTTCTGTGAATTATGTGAAGTGCTTTTACCGATCATTTGCAAGCAAAAGGCAGACTCGTTGGCTGCACATGTACATATATACATACTATACATGTACACATAAATATTGTATTCATTATTCAACATTTTTTTATATTGCCAGCCGTATAAAGAACATAAATGAAGATTGAAATGGGAGTAACAAAAAAGCTTCTTCAGTAGCAACAAACAGCACAACAGCAGCAGCAGCATCTTGAACAAAGAGCTAAATACAAATCCACCACTTAACATGCAACACATAAAATATATTTACTTTTTTAAATACTAATATACTATATACACCTATAAAATAAAAAATATATATTTTGTCTGTGTGTCTACATTACTTATATACATTAACATTTTTTATTCAATTTCTCGCCACATAGGTGTGGCAGGCGGTGTAATATGTAGTATGCCAGTTCTCTCAGTTTTTCTGTGCCAGGGAAAATACGCAGTAGTAGCAGCAGCAGTTAACATATCACACGGGTAGTTTAATATAAGCACGTTGGTGTAAAGAAAGACAGAGTCGTTCTGCTGCTGAATTTTAGAATGATGGGCTCTATACACACATTCAAGTATTATTGCCTCCGTAAAAATAGTCTCGTATACTTGGTTGATTTAGTCTCGTCAAAGCTAATAATTTGCTGAACAACGAAAGAATAATAATAAAAACCAGTAGTTGCTGAATAATGAAAGCCGTTTAGGGACGTTTTTATTTACAGCGCAGTGTTGCACAATAAGTATTGCAGCAACAGAAAATGATGGCACTGTAATGATAGGATTTAGGAAAAATCTGTAGGATTTTTTTCTTTCTTGGGTTTTTTAACCGAGTCCACATAGGCATTTTAATTAGCCGATTATTTGTTAGCCTTCTTATTAGATCATGTAAATTATGATGAAATGGTGAATTAGTAACAAATTTACATTTAGTTTATGTTTGATGGTTCCAGTCGAGATGAACAGATTAGATATACGAAGGGGTATACAATCTACGTATTACTAGTAAATGCACCAATTCGGCCAAAAGATCTTAAGAACGTTTTACAATCACAAGTTTTTTGTAATAAGAAAGCGTGCAAAATTAAGTTCCAGCTTTTCTCTCACTTTCTTTTCTTAAAGAAGCGCACGGAGCTCACACATCATTCAAGTGTGCGCGCTGTAATTATTACATTCATACATACATACATAAGTTATTTTGCTTTATTATTATTATTGTTTGGTTATGATTTATAAAACTTATATTTATTTGCACTATCCTGATATCGTGCTAAAAAATCTAATCAGATTACAAAAAGCTATATACATATTTTAGTATGTACATCTTGTTTTAGTTTGTATTTACATGCATTCATGATATGATTCATGTATGTATATTATAAAAAGCACTCACTCATAATCTCATAACAAAAAACAGCGACCAACTCATCGTCAATTTTATAAAATGTTTTGTTTTGACAAAACGATGAATGCAAACATTGTACACAGTAACATAGTAGTACACACCGCGAAGCTCCAAGAACATAATAATAATAGATCATCGTCACCATCATCATCAGCATGTCTGTTTTTTACAATGTAAATGTTGTGTGGAATGGGAACGAAGATGCTATATTATATTATTTATATGTGTGTGTACTATAAAGAGAAAAGGGGTTTCTCCTGTGGTGGCACAACACAAAAAGATGGTGAATAACTGTCTCATAATAAAAACTGACACAGACTTTTTGTCAGTGACACGGAGTGAGGTGCCGTGATTAATCGTTTCTCCAAAATGAATTATACGTTTCTTGAATCTCACGTCGGAGAAATGCAAAAGGAGATTTATTATTTAAGGAGGACAACAAACTTAATGATGAAGCCTTTCTCTCTCTCGTTTTGTATTTACGCATATCCTTTTCTACTGAAACTTTGTTTCAATTGACAAGGTATACTTTTATCTACCATATAAATATATATATACACCTGTATATCAACTACATACATGATAATTGCACTGTAAACTGTAATTCTATTATTATTACTGTTGCAAATATTTCTTTCTTCTTTTGCATTTTTCTTATTGCTTTTGATGTATATCACACTTATACGCTTTTTTATTGTTGTTCGTACACTTGTAAGTAAGGTAATAAAACTAGCTTAAATGCGCAGCGGCTCCATTTCAGATAACACAAAATGTCATTCAGAGGGGAGGGGAGAAATTCATCATAAAAAACTGTTCACAAAGTAGTACTACAAAACAAATTGAATAGTTTCCAAACTCTGTAAAAAGTTATTTTTTTCATAAAGAATAACAACTAATTAATGAATATCATTGAAACATTAAGGAAATGGAATGAGAAACTTGTCTTCATCTTTCATCTCCATCTCTCCTTTACAACAAAAATGTCATGTACCAAAAAAAGTTTAATCTTGTACGGGTTTGGCAAAATGCAGCCTGCGAATTATTATACAAGCGTTTGTTTTTCAGTCCATCATCGTCACCATCAATTAAAATGCTCTCTTGCATTACATCATGGAACATTTTTATGAATGAAACCAAATTAAGGTGGTGGTGGTCAACTTTTTTTTGACCAAAAAGTAGTACCAAAAATGCAGTTTACTACACAGATATATAGAAACAAAGTGCAAAATATACATACATACAAATACAGGTGTATGCATAGCTGACATTGTGAGATTCAAACAGGTATGATGATGGTATGAAGTTTATTACAGGTAGGCAGATTACTAAAATACGCGACTATTATGCAAAGCAATGATGATAAGCAAGGTCCAGTAGTAGCGTGTGGCGTGTTGTTTATAATTTAAGTTTTTTTTGGTACACGGTAAAAAGTAGGTGTACACTTCCAAATAAAATACATATACAATTAGACAAATCTTTCTACCTTGTTTTTCGCCCTGCTGCACAATCGCTAATGTGCATGGCAAAAGGGCTATATTGAGTATGTTGAGAGCTAAATGAATGGTTAAAAATAAAGGTGACGATAGAGCTTCTCTCTCTCTCTCTCTCTCTCTCTCTCTCTCTCCTTGTTGCTCTCATGTTCAATGTTGATCTTTCTTGGTCTTGGTCGCTGATTCTCATCCTGATTCTTTGCGCATGGCAGAATAATAATAATATAATAATAATAAAAAAATATATTCTATTATACTGTATTTTTTTGTGTGTGTTGTGATTCCTCCGGACCGGACCGTGTAGGATATTATATGTAGGTATGTAAATTGCACACACAGAGTGTAATATATACGGCAGACATTGGATCCCCTAAGGTTTCCCTTTGTTCTCTTTGCATCACACCGCCACCAGCTCATCATCATTTACTTTTGCTTACAACATTTGCATTCGTACACGCTCTTCTTCATTGCTTTTTTTATAATGCTCACATAACACAAAAAAATACGAATATTTACTTTCTGATTTATATTTTTGATATTTTTTTATCTTCTTCTCTTTTTCATGTCGCGGGGTCATAGCTTAAAAAGATTTAAACAAAATTATAACGTTCAGGTATACATTTTCTTCTTCTTCTTTTCTGTTTGAATGATATCATCTCTCTTTGCTCTCTATGATTACAATAATGTTATGCTCTCTTCTGTAATAATGATAACTGCATACATATTTATATGTACTCTTAAATTAGCTACAGATGAAGTTTGCAATTAGTCACTACAATGCAGATTATATTATGCATAGTTAGTTATTGCAATATACATGCTACCTGCTATTACTACCTAACTAACTACTAGTACCACAACTGGCCACGCCATAATCGCATTTTAAACACATTTATTTTTCGTGTGATACACAACCAACAATATACTCCCAGCATATTATTTACATATGCTTAAGGCATACTTAAGAAATATGATATATATTATGGCAATTGACAATTGTCATAATCTGGCAAGTTAATGCTTTCTAGCTTGACTAAGGGCATCTTTTCGCATAAAAATGGATTTACAACTCAAACTACAAACACAACGACAGCAGAGGAGCAGCAGCAGCAGCAAAATCAGCAGAGAAGAAGAA
>JAITYZ010001844.1:0-12401 GCA_027744595.1 Paronellides praefectus
CTGTGGTTAGTACCAGATAACTTTATGTTTCCTTGACATGTTCACAGTCTTTTACATTAATGCATTCATTTTTTTTGCTAATTGGCACCATTTTTAGTAGGGGTCTATGCTGCATTCAGTTGGACCGCAAATATACTACACATTTGCAAGACTGCATATTATTATATTATTATTGACCACACACCAGACGATATAAGATCACAAATTAACCAATTTCCGCATTTGATGTTTTTTCTCTCCTCATACTCTACTCCACCACCACCACCATAAATGCATTTATTTTAACTGCAAAGACGCTTAGTAACACATTCACATGTAATAAATGAAAAGTGCAAAAAAAATTATCATAAAATGCGTCAAAAGTATAGATACACATATACATATAGCAAATTCATAGCAAATATCTATGGTGTAGTAGAATGAAATTTTGTGATTATTTTTCTTTTAAATCTAGAGTACTGAATGCATGAGCGGAAAATGTAATGAGCAATTATTCTTGAGTTAAATGACAACTCCGATGTGTTCATACACAAAAGAGTTTTCATTTTGTAGTTTTTTTTGCAAGAAAAATTACAGCCAAAATTAAAATGTATTACCTTTAAACAAGGTATTTTGTATGTTACCACACATCACATCAAAATAGCTCGTTCAAAATCTTTTCCATGATCAGTTTTATTTTTTGGTGCCACACTATAACTGCTACCTATTTATCTAAAAACTGCGTTGCAGGCGAACTGACCACATTTCCCAATACCACATCAGAAAATGAAACCAAAGTACACTTTTAGAATCACAATTGCGGAAAACCACAAGGTATAGTCGCAGACCCTTTTGTGTTCAATTGTCAATCAATACAAACTATACCTACACACATGGACTAAATGTACATACGTGCTAACAATGATACAATCATATATTTTATTTTATTCTTCATTTTTCTTTTGAATTTATAATTTTCTGCTTATCTTTAAACCCTCACTAACGGTAAACTGATATATATACTGCCATACGGATAGCTACACCTGTTGTAGCCGTAATCAAATGCTAGTTAATTAATAATCTCACTATCCCAACCGCCGTATTTATCATCATCATCATTATTATTATTTGAGGATGATATGACGATATGGACACCTGAACCCAAGGCGTCAAATAATTCCACAATTTCATCATCATCATCTTCTTCCATCTTCGTTGTTGATTGCTTAGCAGCATTGCTTGTCATTGTCATGGTCACTTGATCTTTTTTTATTTTCTTCATTTGCCCTGTTCGAGCTAATGGAATTGGTTCCTCTGACAAATCATGGGGCAAAGCTGTAGCCAGGACTGCAGCTGGTTGTGTGACGTGTACTTTATAAAATGTAATGAAATGAAAATTTGTTGGCATAATTAATAAAGACACCTTACCTGGTAAATACACAATACAATGCGATATATCAGAGAAAGCAAAAGTAAAGCATTTGTGCAGACATACCTTTATCATTATTTGCTGGGGCGGCCATTATGGCGTGATGTAGCTTGGTGCGCAAACAAGTCGCAGCTTCTCCGACACACCACTTAATGTACATTTTATTTTACATACACGACGATAGATTTGTGAAAGCAGTTGTGAAAATGGAGTTGAGTAAGAATTAGCAAAAGAAAAATACAAATAATTTTTTTTTCATTCACACACACGTCAAAAATGCGTCACAATTTTACATACATACATAAAAAATACACAAACAAAAATTAAATTTATTAATGATACAGTGCTAAATTACCATGTTATTATACAGCATGCACCTAAGCACACACTCGCTTTACAACAGACTGTTTCAAATTAACGCATCTGGTTACACAAGCGCAATCGCGATTACAATTATCACAAGAACAACATTCACCACAACTATCACACAAATTGACGTATCCATGTCCGCTTATTCACACAATCACCTTCAAAAGTTAAGGAAAAAAGGTAACAAAATGTACATTTTATTTTACATGCACGACGATAGATTTGTGAAAGCAGTTGTGAAAATGGAGTTGAGTAAGAATTAGCAAAAGAAAAATACAAATAATTTTTTTTCATTCACACACACGTCAAAAATGCGTCACAATTACATAAAAATACACAAACAAAAATTAAATTTATTAATGATACAGTGCTAAATTACCATGTTATTATACAGCATGCACCTACGCACACACACGCTTTCCCAACTGTTTCAAATTAACGCATCTGGTTACACAAGCGCAATCGCAATTACAATTATCACAAGAACAACATTCACCACAACTATCACACAAATTGACGTATCCATGTCCGCTTATTCACACAATCACCTTCAAAAGTTAAGGAAAAAAGGTAACAATCTCAGAGGACCACAATCAAAAGCAAATAAAAAACCAAGACGTATATTTGACTCGTTTGCTTTGTGTGAACTTTTTTTTTTGCTGGAAAGTGTGTTCTTGGCGTGTGTTCTCAAAAGCGAATGGGCAGATATATGCAGAAATCTCCTCCAACAGCAGCAGCAGCAATGTTGTTTGGTCAATAAAGTTTGATGATTTTACTGAAAATAAAGGAACAAAATGACATGAATGACGCTACTACATTTTTTTTGTGGCCAAATTATATTGTAATTCAAGTAGCTTCATTTTAAACGCTGCGTTAGTAAAATCAACTTTAAATTGCTTCCATATTGCAGATTGCTAATGTTATTGTGATTCTTATATATTATCTACATTTTTATCACTATTGTTTTTTATGCGTATTTGCTTTTTTCCAATTTTTTCACAAATAAAAAGCTTTTACAGCACACTTTACTTCAAGCTGTATTATAATTTTTTTAAGGGAGATGGAGAGAGTAAATATAGTGCTTGCTTAGAAAACGGATGCTTATTTTCTCTAGCCCTTCTTATCAATCAATAAGAAAATTACTCCAAATCTACTCCGTTTACGAGCTATTGTAGTAGTAGTAGTACTTATTTCTTTTTCATGAATATCAAGTAGTCTCATAAAAGAGGGAGATAAGGAGTCTATCAATATTCATCTAATGCTATTACACTTACCTCATTTTTTTAAAAGTACACGTCCGCTTTCAACTTTTTTTTTTGTAAAGATTTTGTTTGTCAAGTAAATCAACTATATGCCTGGGGGTAACAATGGAGACTACCACTTTCTTTTCTTGTGACTCTGTGTGTGTGTGAGAGAGAGAGAGACTGTGTTGTTATCAAAACTATTACAAAAAAAATGTTTTTTTATAAAAAGGCTGAGAAAATATGTTATCCAATATGTTTTGAGTTGATCGTCCACGGCTACAATGAGGAGAGTATACTACTATCTTGACTAGAAAGAATTTCAGCTGATATGACGATCATTTTCACCTAATACGTAATAAGTGTAATGATACTGTTTTGTGTGTGTGAATCATACAATATGCATGCATACTACTACTACTACACACATCTACATCCGAGAATTCCCGTACAATGACTATAACTTCCGTAAGATAATAATATTCCGCATGAAAATGATATTTTTTTTCCGTGGGAAAGGATCATCGATACTACGTTTTCATGTTATATGCATGTATGTACCTACATACATTATTGATTATCATAGTGTTACAAAAGTTGATGTTACGTGCACGACTACAACTATACCACTACGCTCTCCGTTCATCTGCCCATTTGGTATGGTATGGATCCACTAGTGAAAGTGAAAGCAGAGTGAAAAGCTCATCTTCTTAAAGGAGAGAGTGAGAGAGAGAGATGTGCTCTTTTCGTGAGACCAACAACAACACGTACAAAACGAGTAGTAAAAGGCTGCAGATGCTCTGCACAACTTTTCTCTCTGGATCTAGAGCACCATAACTGCCATATATGTACAATATACTGTTATGTTGTTACTTTACTACAATGTTGTTGTTTTGCATGTTTAGCTGTTTTCTTCCAAATTCCAAGCTGGAATTTGATACTACTGTGTAGTTGTAGTATATTATGTAGTCAGCTCAGCTCAGACCCATTTATTTTGCTCACAATTTATTTATACTATGATGGGAATTACTATACTTTTTACAATCTTCCAACCAAAGTAATAAAACTGTTCTTTTTGAGGTTATGTTTGTAAATGTAAGTTGTTTTAATTTAACTACCTTGTCAGTTCAAAAAGTACAAAAAGCAGTATCAAAACCCCCCAGGTATGGATGGAATGGACTATATAGCTGTCTCATCCTTGTTGTTGTTTAAGGATGTGGAGAATGAGAGCAGACTTTATGCAGAAATATATACGGAAATATATGTATTATGAATGGATATATTTATTTATAGAGATGCTTTGTGTTTTTTATCTGCCATTTTCACTTTCCCTAGTTTTATTTTTTCATGCTTTTTAATACAAAAACTGTATTAAAATTTAAGCTGGAAAATAGCGTGTTGTTAACAGTCTGCTTTTTTATTGGTCACAAATTGTTTTTGTCATTTAGTAACTTGGATGATGCCCATAAACAACAAAAAACATACATAATATATTAGTATATACTGACATGTCATGTGATGACATGAAATGCTCCAGGATAAAACACAAATAAATAAAAATGAAAATTCATTTACACAACGAGCGGAAGATGTAATTTTGTGCAACTACGTGAATGATTGATGTACGTAATTTGAAGTGGATTTAAAATGAGACAAGTGTCAATTCATTTAATGAATATTTCATTGTCACTTTATAATGCTGGAACCATCATCCGATGTGTCATATCGTCATCATTTCTTCTTTCAGTCGCCCTTATGGGTCTTCAGTTGGCAGAGAGGTGTACCCAAACCCAAAACAGTTTTCATCCGAAAACCTCGCACAGACATATGCCATTCAATAAAGAAAAAATATATTGAAAATTCGAAGAAAAAAATGTCGAGTTTCCTAAAACTGTCTTTATTTATGACGTTGTTGCTAGTGCACTCGTGTACCACGTGAATGATTGATGTACGTAATTTGAAGTGGATTTAAAATGAGACAAGTGTCAATTCATTTAATGAATATTTCATTGTCACTTTAGAATGCTGGAACCATCATCCGATGTGTCATATCGTCATCCTTTCTTCTTTCAGTCGCCCTTATGGGTCTTCAGTTGGCAGAGAGGTGTACCCAAAACCAAAACAGTTTTCATCCAAAAACCTCGCACAGACATATGCCAATAAAGAAAATTATATTGAAAATCTTTGAAGAAAAAAATGTCGACTTTCCTAAAACTGTCTTTATTTATGACGTTGTTGCTAGTACACTCGTGTACCGCAGCATACATGTTGGGAATTTGTAACCCTATTCCTATCGTTGCCCCAGCGACTGCTCCACTGCCAATCCTACAAAAAATTGTGGCAGATAAACGTGCGTGCAACTGAGCCATCTCACTCTCCCGTAAGAATGAAAATATATTTTGGTTTAAATTTGCAATTTTTATTTTTTTAATGGCGAAAATTTCTTTTTATAATGATGATATTTTTTTTTAAATTTAATAATTTTGTTTTTTATCTGGAATTTGGTTACAGCCTGCGGATGACCCACATAGAAAAACTATTAGAGACACACTTTTACCTGACATACGTCTACAACCCTACTCGTTTTATTATTTTGACAAGAGTCGTTTCAATGAAGAGCAAGAAGGTTTCAATGTGGAAAAACCACTTACATCTGAGGATATGCGGAGAGCAGGATGATTCATGTTAAAATGTAAATAAATAATATGTATTATTTTTTAAGAATTGTCAAATAAGAATTAATAACATTATTAACATTTTGGGAAATGTTTCCCTTATATAGTGAATATTAATAAACTGTTATATAACCATGCAAAGTGAAACTGCTATTACGTAAGTGATTATTAACAAGCTAGGTAAAGAAAGTGTTCAGTAGACATTCAATGTGGAAAAACCACTTACATCTGAGGATATGCGGAGAGCAGGATGATTCATGTTAAAATGTAAATAATATGTATTATTTTTAAGAATTGTCAAATAAAAATTAATAACATTATTAACATCATGGAAAATGTTTCCCTTATATAATGAATATTAATAAACTGTTATATAACCATGCAAAGTGAAACTGCTATTACGTAAGTGATTATTAACAAGCTAGGTAAAGAAAGTGTTCAGTAGACCATTTTGTTGATTACTAGACAAGGAGAGGATAGATGGTAAAAGTGACATGGGGTCGTTTCCTTACCTCCACTTGAGAAGGGCTAACAGATTTGGCCGATTTGGATAGGCACACTACAGACAGGCATATTGAAATGCTACTCTTAAATTTAACCTAACGGTTTCAAATAATTAACCCATTAAAATTTTCCACTACATTCTTTGATTTGATTTTGTAATATAGTTGGCTGTGCTAGAATACAGTAATTTGATATAATTGAGATAATTTTGTCAAAATTCTAACATAGATATTAGAAAGCAATTTATTTAAAAGGTTTATGTATATTAGTCTTCAACTTCGATATTTTTGCAAATTGTTCCTGTACACAGTACACACATTAAACCAGTTATTTGGAGTTTTAAACGCAAAAAATGAAACATTTTTTCATGTCTGCGAAACAAATGACAAGTAAATGTTTAAATGTCTAACTTTATTGTAATTTGTGCTGTAATTTGTGGCTATCAAATAACCAATATAAAAAAACTTTTCAACAACAAATGATTTTTTGCAATTAAGTGCATATCTACCTATTTTGTTATGCATGTCTTTTTGGTGCATTAAATTTAAATGCTGAAATTTCTAAAATTGCTTATGCCATGTTTTGACATGCGCCACGTGGTTCTTTGCAATTCCAACAATTAATAATAACCATTCTAAATTTATTTGTAACTATCATTATACTAACAAAAAGGGTCTTATTATCTAGGACATCATCCACAGTAACGGTTAGCTACTTCTCGTGTCATCTCTTATTTTTTGTTCTTGGCTTATTTTTTAAAACAACTTCATCCAAATCTTTAAAATGATAACTCCACTCATTAAAGACATCATCCGTCACCGCATAAATTTCATGCGCTACTTTTGTCTCTCTGGAGACCTTGGATGGGATCCTTCCAAACAAGAACTTGCCCCTTCCCACAAGTTTTTTGTGTGGAATGTCAAACTGTTCCTTTTTGGAGGATCCATCTACCTCACCATCTTCTGCACTTACCTTCTTTTCAAACTAGATCAAGTCCACATCATGATAAACACATCTTCTGCTACAGGAAATCAGCTAACAATTGCAACTTATATTCTTGGTTGGATTGAGATCTGCCTAGCCATTCTACTCTACTTAATTGAGTACCGTTTCCAAGGACACATTCCCCAAATAATCAACGTCATGAACCAAATGCTCCGCTATTCCAATCAGATTGAAAAACTTTTACAACGAATTTCCCCAAAAAATCAAAGTCAATACCTACAAGATGCTCGCCACGGAGAAATTTTATTTCTTGCACTGGCCATACCAACCTATGTTGTTCCATTTTTCCTTGGATTCGGTTTGGTACTTGCTGATTTTGAACCTAATCATCAAATGATGGAGGATTGGCTGGAGGTAACAATTAAACCAGAACTTAAATTCCTTCCTTTCTGTTTTTTCATTGTGTGGGGACTTTCCAATGCGGCTAGTATAGTATTCGACACAGCAATGCCAGCACTTTGCTATATCCTGTTTGCATCCGGTCCCCTATCCTACATGACCCCTGAAAAGGTATTATTGGTTAATGCCGTGACAACTTTGAAATGTGCAAAGGGACGACCTCTTCATTGTAGATTAGTGCAGTCCAAAGTCAAAACAAAGTTGTTTGGAATTCTAGACGATTCGGAATTTGAAAGAATGTACAGAGTTCACCAGTTGATGAATGGGCTTGTGAATGAAATCTACGCATCCATTTTCATTTCCATGCATCATGTTATCTGTCTTGTCATTTTTGTGGGATTAGCATTTATTTTGGCAGGGGTGAAGAATGTGGTGGCAAGCATGGGAGTATTAAACTCTTTGCTGTTGTTGGGAGTAATTGCTGTGGTGTTGGTGCTACAATACGAGGAGTGTATGAAGCTTGGAAAGGTTTACGACTTGTCCAATGAGCTAATTGGAAAGGGGAGGAGATTGACTTGGAGGAAAACGGAACTAGCAAAATTTTTGGCAAGTTGTCAGCGGCTGGAGATTCAAACAGCTTATCCGTTTTTTACAGTAAACAGGAAAACATTTGCGGAATTTTTTGAACAAGGGTTTAACTTTATTATTACATTGTTGTCCATTAAATCGTAGTTTAATAGTGTTATCATACGGCGTTAATAAATTTATCATTGTAATGACACAGATCTGTAATGTTGAATGTATATGTACTTTACTAAAAATTATAAGTATGCATATTATTGTGTTTATTGCATATCATCTCACATCTCAGTGTCAGGAGCGCAGTAAATTTTTTTTTTAATATGTAGTGATGACGGTGGTACTATGAGATGATTGAAAGCTTGAAAGATGGTTTCGTTAAAATCTCACACTCCAGTTTAATTGACAGCTTATTAAAATAAATTGTCATCAATTTAGTGGTGACGTTAGTGCAAAAACTTTCCTCGTTATTACATGACGTCTTTTGAAGTCATAATGTGATTGACGAGTGCCATGACCTGCTTAGGTATATGTTTCTAACAATAAACAATATATTTAAATGAATATATAATTCTTAAATGTTTGGAATTTTTTTCTGCAATCATGTATAGCGCTGCATAATATTATGTACATATTTATTGTACTTTCTGCAATTTTAAAATATGCTTATACGATTCTATAAAAGTTTATTTACAGCGTAACAACATCAATTCAGACTTTATTCAAAGTTAAAAACAACAACAACAACTTAAGATACTTATGACTCATCATCATCATATCGTCATCAAAACCATTTTGTTGTTGAGTTGCAACATTACAGTTGTTGCAACATTTCCGATTTCCAAGTGTCATCATGTCATCATGTGACAAAAACACAAAAAAGAGACGTTCCAAGACCATATATCAAAAGTCAACAATAATTGTTTTTTAATAGTTTGAAATGGATAAGGTTTGTCCGTGGTTAATATTACTCACGATAACAACCATAACATTATTTTTGGTGCCTGTAAACGCCATGTACAGTAGAAATCAGATCATTTCTGCAACTACAACTACAACACCTTCTGCATCACAACCCATAATTAGGAAACTCACCTCATCCGAAATTGGATCATCCACACATGAATTATTTGATAAGGTATGTTTTAAAGAAAAAAATCAAGTTTTTAAAATACATTCATGCAAAACATGTCAATATTTATACATTCTTTAATTCATACATATTCCTCACTCTGTTTCTATTTTTAATAGTCAAGAAAGTGTGGAGGGAGGGATGATTGCTCGTACTATTTTTTCTTTGGATGCCTCTGTTATCCACCAGAGGTGACACGCTTTGCTCCCCCAAATGATCTATACAGCCATGCAAGGGACATAAGGGCAAAGGGTTTTGTTTCTCTATCATCATCAGTAAAGTCTTTGCTACCAAATATATTAAACTTGTATATTTAATGAGTTATTGTTAAGGTTAAGTTTATTACTATTTTTTTAGGATTTACAAGAACTGCAGTCACACACTTCGTGTCTTTCATATTGCCGGAATCGGGACCCATGTTTTTGCCAACTTCATTAACAATGCGGTGGTATCAAAACCATAACTGTTTTTTCAACTCATCCATTTACAATATCGGGTAGTTTTACGTCATAATTTTCGTGTAAACGAGGCAGAATTTAAACTGTATGTTTAGCTGAACCAAATATAAAAACTGTATTTAAATATTTTATAAACAAACACTCATTTCGGTACTATAAAGAGGTCACTGATCTTCAATACATATTGTGGACTCCCATACTACCTATTACCTATTTACATTATATATCAATATNTACCTATTTACATTATATATCAATATAAGAAACACAATAGTTAACTAACAACTATGAATAAAAAAATTAAAGAAATAATTTATCAAACAAACAACAAAGTAGACCATTATTCCTGGTTGGTTGAAGATACCTAATTGTGCTTAAAATTTTCGTGTTAATTACTTTTTTTGCTGCACACTGGGCACATAATAGCACTATAACAAACATGACAGGCAATATCAGCTATCGTTGTTGCACGTAAGTTTTGATAAGATTCAAATCGATGAAAAAATCAATATTTTTCAAGTTTTTTGCTTCTGTTGGTGATAATATTGTGAGACTTTATTAATAACATAAAGCTAAAACACAAACTGCATACTAGAAAAGTAGCAGATAAAGTGTGAAATTAAAATTAAAACTTTTACCCTTGTACTTTTAAAAACAAAGGGAAAAAAGTTATTAAATAAATTACTAAACCCAACTAAATAAACCTGCGTATCGTGTGAAAGTAGACGTTTTAACGATGAGCCCAAAAAATATACATGGCCGACTTTTAACACGAGGAATAGGAATCTTAGAGTTTTGCCTTGCGTTGCTCGTAATGGGTGCTTACATTTACGCTGTGCAAACAAAAATCCCTTACATAAATGCAAAAACAACCGTCTTTGGAGTATATTTTTCCTTCACTGTGCTCGCTTCCATGTCTCTCATCTTTTCGACGTTTCAGGTAAGTTTTTAAATAAATTTCACAATGTGGCAGCATAATTCTTTTTTATGATAAAAGTTGTTCAAAATTTGGTTTTCCCAGGTGGCCAGTCTAAAAATCCGCAAAATAATTTGCATCGGTTGGTGTGTTTTCCGAATATTCATTGTCATAGTGGCTTTCATTCTTCTTGTAACAACTAAAGTATTTACTAAAGCTGTATGGCTAGTCGTCCTTTTAATGATAATATGGCTTGTTTCCGTAACTGGAGTTGTTCTCTATGTTTTCGGCTTGATAAAAGCAATGGAATGGAAAATTGTGGAGAAGGAGAAGCATAAATTGAAAAAGGAAGGATCAAAACGAGGGAAGAGTGAAAGCAACTTCGCAGTAGTAAGAAATGCTTTCGCTAATGCTGCTGCTGCTCATCCCAGGCCCAGTCAACTACCCGAAATTTCTGCGTCATAGTTATCATGAACACATTAATAATTAAAAATGCATAATTACAGATAAAATTCTCATTGTCAGCAGATTAATTTATACGATAAGTAAAAGTTGTAATTTTTAATGGTTGCCAAATTAATACCAGGAGAAATATAAAAAATCATCTATGTTACAGATACAACTTTGCAGTACATCTCTGTTACTATTTATCCAGCTTACCGTAAGATATGATGATAACTCCTCAAAGCAGATTAATTTATACGATAAGTAAAAGTTGTAATTTTTAATGCTTGCCAAATTAATACCAGGAGAAATATCAAAAATCATCTTTGTTACAGACTACAACTTTAAAGTGCAACATTTTTTACTATTTATCGAGCTTACCGTAAGATATGATGATAACTCCTCAAAGTCAAATCCATTCAGAAGAATCATAATCTGATATTATCCACCTAAAACTATCCAATCTGTTATTGTAATCTTCGTTTACGTTATAAATTGAATTACCTATATACTATTACTATTACCGCACCAAATACAAATACTAATTGTCTTAATATGCCATAATAATCGACAAAAATCTAACTTTTCATTTTCTTTCCAAGTTGGCTAGTAAATAACTATGTATGATAAAATCAATACACAATAGATTAATAGATCATTTTAATTTAAGCCTTTTTTAAATGCACTACCTATGCATGATAAATATTTAATTTGTAATTTATAATTTACTTAATGTATTGTCATTATAATCATCCTTCATTCTTTGGTTTCCGAAAATCATTAACTATAATTATTTATATGCATCAATTTTTACTATAAATTATAACATCGCCAAACAAAAAAAGAATGTTACAATTTACAGAACAAAAAAAGGAACAAAGAAAGACAGCCAGCAGCTCTCTTTGACAGAATAATCAAAATAAAAAAGCGGGACAAGAAAACCCAAATTGCAAACAAAAAACCATAACAAACTCAAAAGATCAAAGCCGACTGACTTGTGTTGTTGTGTACCCAAAACTCAACTTTGATTGTTTTAAAATTAGTTTTTATCAAAAGCAGTAACCATTTTTAATTAATTTTACTACTGTAGTGTTGGTATGCATTGTTTATATGTTATCATCACATTCTGATTTAACTTTTAACTTTTTCCGTTAGCAGAATTAAATTAGTATTTAAATTCTTCTGAATATATACTCTTCTTGGGGAGAACAGATCAGCCATCAGTGCAAATTAAAGCACTTCAGTGTTTGCTACTTTAACACAGTTAATAGAAACGGTCCATTACTTCAATGAACTCTTCTGTTGAATCAAGTCCCCAAATTGGGACAAGC
>JAITYZ010001845.1:0-18804 GCA_027744595.1 Paronellides praefectus
CCACTGACATGATTACCATACTTGTCCACAAAAAAAGCCTCTCTATTCTTTTACAAGTGCACTTGCTGGACCTGACTTGGACATGTTTTTTTACTGAAAAATTCACTGTCCTCAAATATCACAAAGGACAGGTAAATATATACATTTTAAAGTCTATTTTTAGTAGTAGCTGTCTACCATGTTTGTTATTTTTTTTAACAAAAAAAAATGAAAGTGATGAGAGAATAAAAATCTCTTATGTTTTATGCATAACCTATTATACTTGGGTATTAGTATTTGTTACTAATTTACCGCAACATCAGCAGTAGCATGGATCAAAGGACCTTTCACTTTGGGTCTATGTCAAATTCAAATCTTTTATTCAATCGTCACTGATCATATCTCGGTGTATATACAACATACCATGTACCAGCCAACTTCTTTAGTCAGTTTGAAGCTCTGATATTTGCATGATTAAATGAACTGTGGGGAGACCTTTATATTTTTGACCAAATCAAAATGACAACTGTCGGCTTTCTTATTACTACACACTACTATTATTATTATTATGTACGTACCTATATACCTTTTCAATAGGGATACTGGGATAATATTTGTGCACAAAAATGTAATTTATTCAAGAAACCCCAGCAGATATTGAATATAGTATATGGGGAAAGAATATATGCACATGTATGAATATAAGTAGCCAAACTATCTAGAAAAGAGGATATAACCAAAAGAACTTGTGATTCGATTTGACATCGATTGTGCCAGGATTCCGTCTGAAAGTTGGATCGATTCGAGGAAAGATAGTTAAAACTGGTTTAACTGTTGGTTTTATTCAATGCGTTTTTCTACACTCTTCTCATAATAATAAGCCAAAGAGAGAGAGAGAAGAGAAGGAACTCTCTTTGAAGCTATATAACATTAACCACATGGAAATGATATGGACAAGGGATCGAACAGGTACAAATGATCAAATGCACATACATAATAGGTGTACATAGGACATAGATACATACTACATGCACACATGGACAGACTGTCTAAATTGATCTTGAGAGAAACTTGTTTTATCCAGCTTTCTTGAAAAAAAATGCATATCGGGAATATCATTATTATTGTTATTTTTATGATTTACTACCTGAATGAAAAACTGTTTCTTCAGTTCACTTCATCAGATTATATCAAACCCTTTTTCTTCTTTTGAAAAAAAAATAAGATAACTTGCATCTCTTCCTTTTCTACACACACACACACACACCAAATTTTAATTTGGATGAGCTGAAAATCCTGTACACATGATACTAATATAAAAGGATAATCATGGTGAAAGAGTACAAGCCAGCTAACGTTTCATGATGACGGCTAGGATGATGATGAGTGATGTTGGAGAGATGGGAGGAAGATGGACACAAAAAAATTCATCTTTCAAAGAAAAAAAATGAAGGGAAACATAAAATAGGCTGGGTTGTACCAACCAAAATAAAAAAAGTAAGTTTGCTCATTTGCCTGGCGGGCAGATATATAACTAGTCTCACGTCACTCTTCAATTTGTACTAACACGTAGCTAATGTGTAAGTAAGGCAGAGAGAGAGAGAGAGAGAGAGAGAGAGAATGAGGGAAGGAGAGGGAGATTAGTTTCCGTTTGTTTTCCCAACAAAAACTGTTAATTGTGATTCTGTTTACATATTTATTGTGTAAAACTACATGACAAGCTATTTCCTATCCCTGACATCACACTTTTATGTCAGAATTCAAAAAGCGATGGGAGTTTAAAAAGCTTGCAGTATATAACAAGAGTTTATGTGGGTATTTATATGCTTATCAGTTATTACAATGGCTTTACATGCGTACAATTTTTGTTAAAGAGATAAACCCAAAATTTACAATATATACAAAGTCAACAAAAAAATGACAATGGAATGTACACAATTTTTCGCAATACATAATTGATTTTCCTAATGTTTATCAGTAGAGATGGGTTTTTTTAGCTGTTTTAGCTGCCCGTCTTGACTCCCTGCAACATACACACAGGCACGAGGCATTTGGATAGGAATAATTATGTCGGAGCATCTAAACGTGATGTATTTAATGTTTAAATGGTCACATTTGCATTATCATCATCATCAATTTAATGAGGTAACAACCAAAAAAATAAGTTTGTTTTATAGATGCAACTTTTTCCAGTGCAACAACTCTTGTTTTGCACTCACAGCAGCATACCAAAAGCAGGTGAATAATTTACTATGGTTTGTGTTGTTGTATTGACTGTGTGTGTGTGTGTGTTGTGTAGTGACAAAAATACTAAACGATTTTTATGGTAAAAACTAGAAGAGGAACTGGAAAATTAATGCTGAGGCAACAAAAATCCAGCATGGTCATAATCACCTGCAGCAGGAATGAAAATGTTTGGAGCTACTACCAAACGAGTAGTGTTGTTGGTGTGTGTGCTATTCAAGACTACGCCCTGCATTTTCTCCAAAACATAAGCATAACAAAAAAAAGCCTCCTCATTTTTATGCATCATGTCAATTGCATAACATAATTGTATAACGCATACCTACAAACAACATAGTTTTTTAAAAACTTTCTTATATATTGACGACTATGATGCTGCTTTGGTTAAAAGTGCGTGTGATTCAGTTTTGGTTTTGAGACGCTTTACGTATTCTCTCTCTCTCCCTCCAGCTAAATGGGAATACAATTCAACACCACCACCACTGCACCCCAAGTTGCCGCCGCCGACATTCACATCTGCAAGAGTTGTGCCTTTAAAAAATAAAAACTTGAAAACTCTTAAATGCATACATGTCTACTTGCATTTGAACAAAAGTAAAACATAAGTTCATTAGACAAGTGATTAACTTTCCAATGTTAGACGATAAAGTAAAATTAATTAAAAAATACTGACAAAACATAATTCTTGCTCTATATTTATTTAATTAGTAGAAAATCGTTATTACGTAGCTGATGTATTCAGCTTTATTGCTATTGTCGTTGCTACTACATATAATTGAGAGTTTAACAAAAAATAATAGATTACGCGTATTTCACATTTTACTTTACTGCATACACATTTGGCATTGCATAATATTTGGTTATATTATGCTTTTGGTTTGTGTACTAAATACCAAAACTAAAAATGATTTTAAAAGGAGACGTTGAATGCACAAAATGCACAATTAAAAGCTTGTTATAAAATGAATGAAAGAGTAAAGAGCGGTTATTGTACAATAGTCAGTGGTACATACATAAAAAAAGTATTTGTCATGGGAACTGGTTGGGAAGCGAGATATAAATCTCTATTTTGTAATCTCTCTTGGAATTTTTATAGTTAACCACTTATCGTCTTTCCTGTCTTCTTATCCTTTTTTATTAGGTATATACTATATAGGCATATATATAAATGTATAAACCTATTGAATATGGCGCACATAGTCAACCATTCACACAAATTTGTACAACAAACAGTAATTTTTATGTGTGCATAATAAAAAGCATAACCGCAACATAACAGCATAAAATACCAGCCATTTCAAGGCGTCATCTATAATTATCCATGACATTGTTCTAGAACTCTGTTTTTACTTGTGCTATTAAAAAAGCACATACTTATGCATATTTTTTGGATCATTTCGTAATAAAAGCTTGCACTGTTTTTAATATAATATATTATTATTCCACATCGTGCTTAACTATTTGGCACCTCGTGTACACACTCACTGTTGGAGACAAAATAAAGCCATAAAATAATTGATTTTTTTTAAATTTTAAAACCAGTAAAGCAGTTTGTAGCTGAGTAAAGACGGTCGGCTTGGACGCTCACGCTCCAACTGCTTCACAACAACAAATCAAATGCCAAGAGCAATTAAATTCTTATGATTAGCATAACAATATATTATGACTACATGTCGTCATACACTCCACTCAAGTGTTAGCCAAGAGCTTGTATTATTTTTCTGAATGTGAGAAACATTGTGAGTCAAAATGGGAAGTTAATATGTAATGCCGAACAAAGAAACACAAGAGTTGATCTGGAAAAGGATTTGAGAAATCTTAAGAATCATTGCGGTTCTTTTCTTTCCTTTTTCTCTTTCTCACTCTACGCATTTTTTTTTATTTTTACCATTTCACACTGAGTCGCATAAGGTCAACTTGAGAGACGCATTCGGGATCTTTTTTTATCGGGCATAAAAGGAACTATAATTGTACACAAGAGCAGATATCAGGCAGCAGCGCGTACTTATTATCCAACAACGACACAAAGATCAACAATATAATAGGTATGTATGTTCTCATGCTGCTTAAAAATATAAGCATATATAAGTATCTCCCAACTAAAAAATACCAGAAGAAAAAGTCACGAGAGAGAGAGACGACAGAGAGAGAGACTTGTGTGCTTTTGGAATCAGTAGAAATATTATTTTGAGGCATGAGGTATCCCGAGGAGTCAAAAAGGTGGGTTATGTGCATTTCATCATCAGCATGAGCATCATCACCACCGACATTATTACTATCGCCGTTATTCTTGTTGACTGGAGGAATGAATTGGTCTTCGTCTTTTATTCAAATGCTCTCGGTGGTAGTGGCGGTGGTGGTGGTGGTTGGTGTAGAAAAACAAATAAAAAAATTGCGTTAATACATTCTTCATCAGGATATTATGAGGACACCTGAGGTACACGCTTACCCATTATTGAAGAGGCTTTTTTATTATACCCTTTCTTTTGCCCATGAGCACTTTTCCCTATATACCTATACTGTATAGGTTATACAGGTAGGTAGCTATATTATGTTTTGTGGAGTGGATGAGACAGAGAAATGTTGAGGAAACTTAGGACTCATAAAAATCAGCATGTAAGGAGTCAGCACAAGGGCTGATGCAGTGTTTTCTCAGTACACCACATGTAGATTTATTTATGCTTAGCTACTAATTCCTACGAACGACCGTTTTAATTTTTCATTGTTCATTACAAGAGTAACTATGGCATAAATATACCAACACCACTAAATTTGTATACATATTATTATTTTTTTTTAACTAACTCAAAAGAAAATTTAGCTTCGGTTTTGAAAGTTGTGAAACAAGTTTCTCAAATGAGCATCATACATAATCAACATCATCATCGTCGTCATCAGCAGTTAAAAAATTTGGGTCTCTGTAAATTTCATTTTGTAAAAATAGAATGCACTCTATTAACCCGACAAGACACACATAAACATTCCTTCCTTTAATTGGAGAGACTATGTTTGTATGTGGTAATGTTATTTTATTATTATTACGAGGGAATGACTTATGCGTTAAATTTACATCATCAATGCGCCAGATAAATCTGCATAAGAGCATATTGTCAAAAATTACCATAACTACTTACAGAAAAAGTGTATACCAATTTATTTAAAATAATAACAAAAACAACAACAGTTTCAGAGTTTTAGGTAGGGCGTTATTATTATTATTTCTGGACTTTCTTTCGTTATACATACATACTTATATTACCTATATGTGAATTGAAATAATTCCAATCTTTATGTAGCAAAGAATTTTGTACGCATTTTATCAACAAAAAAACAAAATAAATTTCACGAAAGTCATTCGTAAATCAGTGCAAGAGCAACCCACCCTCCCAAATTTTGACAGCAGCAGTAATAGGTAAGTATCATTCTCTCACTGTATGGTAAACAATGAGTGGAGTAAAAGTGTCTTTAGTAAAATGCGTATTCTTCAAAAACTGTTTTTAAAAATACAGTTCCGTGTACATACAACATAGTCTAACGTAACGTTAGTTACATAGTTATAGTAATGCGTCAAGTCTTTGCTTCGCGTGATAATGATGCTGATAACCACCGATTTAAAATGTAAACTTTTACTCCGCTTCTCCAAATTTAGGAACGTTTGAAAAAGCTGATTCGAAAATTACCAGAATCTTTAGTATTTTTATTTAAAAAAAAATATATACATACATATTATTTTAATGGCCAATTCAGTTTGTAATTTCGACAAAGTGCATTAAAATGTTTAAAAGATTTGATTACTTTTTACAGTTTTTCTGGGCGAAAAAGATGCTCAAACATTTTTAGCATTTATAGCATTACATGACGTCGTTTGGATATTGAAAATATTGATGATGATGATGGGGTTAATTTAGCATAAAACTTTACGTGAAGTTGTTGATAATTTCATGTGGAACCAGCCAGGTTCAATTAATATTAAAAAGGTGCATACACATACACGCATACTACACGCGTGATAACACTTTTCAAGTTTGTTTTTAGCCATATTTTTTTTTACAAAAGAAAGCCGAGCTGGCTGGCTTGGGGTAAAAAAAACCCAAATAAGCCAGGTGCCATATGCCTCCAAAATCGGATAAACGCTCATTATCATTATCAAAGCTAACCAAGTAGTGTCCTTATCTGAATCCAGTGATACCAAAGTGTAAACATTGTGAGCCCCACAAAAAAAATGTTCCTTCTCCAGCGAAAAGTTTTTTTTTCAAGTTCTAGGCAAATCTTATCAAAAAATGATGCGTGTGTTTGCTTGTTTTACTTGAACCTTCTTATTTTCTCCAGAGACAAAACTGTGTATTTTCAAAAGAGTACATTGCATTTATTATTACTAAAATGCTCTTTGTAGACAGGCACCTTTTGTGCTCATCTCAATTCAACTCTAAAATAATGTTGACATGGTTCATTTGAAAAAATAATGTAGACGTCTGCAGTAACTCTTTTTTATGTACTTTTGTCTGTTGTTCCCCCAGACCAGATGGGAAAAAATTCACTACTTTACAGTAAATGTTAATAAAAGAAATGTACAGTAAAATTGCTTGCGAAAGCTAAAACTTAATGACTTAACATTAACTTTACCCATACACTATAAAAAATCCATATCTCTCAAGTTCTCACATAAACTTTTTTTTTGTTTTGGTTATTAGTACAATTTCATGAGGTACATGTTTACAAACTTAAATTTTGAGTATTCATTAGTGCAACTCAAGTGATTTAAAATCTGTCTGCCAGTCAAAGTCAAGTGGACAGGGATGTGAAAATGACAGGCCGGAACTCATTTAGTATCCGTTGCAATTATGATTATGATTTCACATTACTTATTTTGTAGCTCTGAAGACGCGCAGTATAAATGAGGTAATGAAGAAAGTCTAATCCAAGCGCATAAATATATTTTTACAGCCACATGATCACATGCTCTCTTGACTTGAGTTGCACCGTGACAAAGACACGTGTTGGGAATGTTCGTTTGTGGGCGGGAGATTATACACTTTTCTCTCAAAAAAACTTTTTTTAAAGGATTTCCGACCTTGCTGATTTGAAAATGATTTAAAATCTGTCTGCCAGTCAAAGTCAAGTGGACAGGGATGTGAAAATGACAGGCCGGAACTCATTTAGTATCCGTTGCAATTATGATTATGATTTCACATTACTTATTTTCTAGCTCTGAAGACGCGCAGTATAAATGAGGTAATGAAGAAAGTCTAATCCAAGTGCATAAATATTTTTTTTAAATATATTTTTACAGCCACATTATCACATGCTCTCTTGACTTGAGTTGCACCGTGACAAAGACACGTGTTGGGAATGTTCGTTTGTGGGCGGGAGATTATACACTTTTCTCTCAAAAAAAACTTTTTTTTAAAGGATTTCCGACCTTGCTGATTTGAAAAGCCATTTAATATTAAGAAAATGATCTTATGCTGGTAAAACTCCATCATGCCTATTTATTTTGTACGTCGACGTTTTTTTCTTCTTTGCCGTTTTTTTAAAGGCCACAGCAAATTGACTGACGCATCTAATTTCTTCTGACAAAGACCCATTTTCTAAATCCTCACAAAATGCATAGGTATTATTATAATATGAACTTGTGTAACATTTTTGAAAGCAAAGCAGATGTGCGGAAATATTTTTGTTTTGTAAAAGAAAGGTCTATATATTTTATTTAAGTATGAAGATGATTTTTCTTGAGGAACGCTTATTTTCAAGAGCCTTTTAAATTGCATCGTTCTGTAGTCAAGTGAATCTAGTTGAAACAAAGTGGTTTTAAGCGATCCCTACTTGCATTCACTTATTTGGTCTCTCGTCCAAAAGTGTCAGATGGTATTAGCTTGATCACAAGTTCACAACACACACATTAAGTTCCAAACATTTTTTTTTGCTTGCATGACAAATGAAAGATACAATGATAAAGACGTCTCTGTGTGACAGGGTGGCAGAAACATTTCATCTTATTCATGATGATGATGACAGAATACTTTTCAGTTTCATTGTTAGATTTAATCCCTACTATTGCACAACACATCCAAACGCAAGTAGTAAGACAGACAGAGAGTAAAAAGTGAAAGTTAGGTTATGAGTTAGATTGATGTTCATGTCAATAATCCATTTTCCTTTGGAGCACAGTTTTTACAGGAAAAACTGCTGTTGTGTGAGTAGAGGATAATGGAATGGTAATCTTGGCGATTCCCTCCGTCCGTGTAGTTTTATATCTTGTAACTAGTAACAAACCAACCAGCTGCACAATAATAATAATAATAATATGTAGTTCCATTCCATCTTATTATTATACACTTACATATAATAAGATTGCAGGATGCTATGCATGTGGGGGAGGATAAGAGAAGAAAAAAAAGGAACCAAGTTTGATGAATAAAAGAAGGGGAAACATGAAAGCATTTGATTAGTAAGGAGCACTTTACTTTAGTACATAGCTTGCCTGCCTGCCTGCTTGCCTGCTGTTTCCACTGACATTGTAATTTTTCTCGTAAACTTAAACCCAAAAAAGCTCACTTTTACCCCAAATCATGAAAAAACAAGAAAAAAACTATATTTTCATGTAGACAAGCAGTTAATAAGGAAGGAACACTGTTTTCTGATGATAAATCTGGAGAGAATCCTATTAAATTGGCATCGTTTCCTCCGAAAATCGGTCAGAGGAAAATATTCATTATCAATCGCTTCATCCTTCATCTAAATCCCTTTATTCTTTTTGAATTGGGTGTACGTATAAGTACGTGGGTGCTTGTGTGTGTCATGATCATCATCCCGATAGCAATTACGATTATGTTACAAAGGACAAGGGAAAATAGGCATTACTTCTACTCCTACAACAAAGGTCCGCACTCCATGCATATAATTTCCTGTGGCGAGTACTTAAAAACCCTCTTACTCAACAACACACACGCCAAAGTGGAAAGTCTCTATGTACGCTCATTATTATCTGGATCATTATTATTTTTAGATGGCATATATAATATAATAAATTGGAAACATGCACCGCCATCTCCACAATATTATTATTTTATATGTATATATGCATTTGTGTGTGTGTAGTGTATTGTGTTGTTCATGGGTCTTTGGAAAAGAAAGGATCCTCATGATCCCTCTCGGATCATTGAACTATTATTATTATGATGGAGGCATCAATTCTAGGTACGTGCCACATCTTTGGCAGAAGTTTTAGAGCAGAAATGCCGTACAAATCATCAGCATCAGCAGCCTGTCTGTTATTATTTTTTTTATTTGTACCATTTGTTGTAAAATTTGGATATTAGATACGATACACCGTATTATTTGGCATAATATATTATTATAAACAGGATGCTGGTTTAATGAATCTGATGGAATGAATAAATTTGGATTTTTTTCCTCCAAAATAGTGGGAGTTGCGGCAGTCTCCACAACAAAAGTTTAAGTGAGTCATGCAGTCATAACAGTACAGACATTATAAATATGTATACTAACCATGTAATGTAGGTATATTAATAGAAAAAGTGGGAGACTTATATAACCATCACCGTTACGTATTCCGCTTGTTGAGTACCTTTTCCATATTTATACATACGGTACCATCGGATCTAAGACTAGACCATGGGATTGATTATTATAACAACATATTTTATACTTATTGCTTCACTGAGGGTTGCAGTAGCTTGATAATAATCCTCAAAGATCCTCCAATCCAAACCTCGTCACTACTTTCTGTATACAACAGTCAATTTTTTTTTGTCATTCTACAATTCCCCATGAATTCCCCATTTTCTCGGTGGTGTACTTCCCTCTCCCTCACTTGTTTAATGTCCGGCTGTGCTGAGCCACACAAAATCATTATAAATCCCCAAAGCCTATCTCCTGTCAAATTTTCTATATAAGTTATAAGAAATTGCATACACCTAAATAAGTAATATATATACATGCATCTATTTATTATTCGGGTATTCTTATCATCCTACTGATTGTGAATTCAATGCAGCTTTATGCATCCCTCAATTCCATTTTGTACCAATTTGTTACAGCGTGATTGATCATTGATCGATTTAAGTAAGCCTCACGGAGCCATGTCATTTTTATTCTTCTTCTGTCAACAGACTATACACATCTCTTTGGAATACAAACATTAATTTAGATATGATATTATTACGCTTTTTCAAACACTTTTTTGATGTATTAACCTTGTAAACAAAAGCATGTGTTGTTATCAATGTGCCGGCTATCAGGTAAAAAAAACATATTTTATTATTATTTTATGCATACTTTACCATGACAGATGTGACTTTACTCCCAGCTTCTTGATTGGACATGAGTAGGTAAGATAAACAGACAAACCTTACATTTTGATCTGCAAGTATCAACCGTCAAAAAAAGTCGGGAAACCATAGTTAGAGCACTGCACTACTACTAATAATAATGCAGCATGTATTTATGTTGCAATGGTAATTAAAAACAAATATTGATTGAGAAAACACGATTGGGCAAAGAAAAACAAATTGATATATTGAGAGAGAGAAAATACCAGTAAAAATGCACGCACCGCACATCAAGTCAGATGATTGATATTTTTCCGAGCAGTGGTGTAATCAGGAAGATATATTTATGCATGTTTTTGCTCTCTCTCTCTCTCTCTCTCTGGAAGTAACTATGCTTGCGTGTGTGATTGAGTGAGCTTGACATTTAAACATAACAAACAAGACAGACGGTGGAAAACCACCAGAGGAACGCAAACATGTCATTCCGCTCATTTCATTTGTACGTCTGATAAGAAATCTATCTAAAAATCCAAGCCAACCAGAGAGAGAGAGAGAGAAAAGAAGAAGAGAGCAAAAAAAAAGAAGTACAAACAAGAGAAGGGTTATTGAGGCTTGACAGATTGTTCGAATTTTTTTTTCTCTCTCTCTCTCTCTGCCAAGCCATAATATAAAAAAAAGAGCGCGACAGTTTGAGGGAAAAAGTTTTATGGGAGTTTGTCTATTGTATATATGCCTAGGTAATTTAAACATAACAAACAAGACAGACGGTGGAAAACCACCAGAGGAACGCAAACATGTCATTCCGCTCATTTCATTTGTACGTCTGATAAGAAATCTATCTGAAAATCTAAGCCAACCAGAGAGAGAGAGAGAGAGAGAAAAGAAGAAGAGAGCAAAAAAAAGAAGTACAAACAAGAGAAGGGTTATTGAGGCTTGACAGATTGTTCGAATTTTTTTTTCTCTCTCTCTGCCAAGCCATAATATAAAAAAAGAGCGCGACAGTTTGAGGGAAAAAGTTTTATGGGAGTTTGTCTATTGTATATAGTATGCCTAGGTGACATTTTCACATTTCTACCATCAAAGCACTTTTTTATTCTCCATTTTTTTCATGAAAAGCTGTCCCTCTTTCTCTCTGTCTGTGTGACAATGCATTGGGATCTGGTTAACCCAGTGACTCACACGTTTCTTCACCATACGCACACCAAAATAAATATATATTTTTATATAATCACTAGTCTTGATGATCATGATCATCATTCTCCATTCCTTCCATCATCCAACAATACTTAAACTTGTACAAGTTCATTTATTTATTTTTATTGATACAAAATACGACCTATTATCGAGTAGTGGAATGAGAAACCTGACAGGAGTTGTAACAAGAAGAGAGAGAGAAAAAAATTCTCTCTCTCTCTTCAAGAATATAAATAGGATGAAAGTACATAACACGCAGTTATACCAAGTGATAGATTACAGACAAAACAAACAAACTCTGAAACGTCGGAAGGGAGAAAAAAAAACTTTTTTTGGTAGATAACCTTGAGGTAGAAGAAAATGATCGGTTTTCCTTTGAGCGCTATATATTATCATCATCAAGCATGTATAAATATATATACATACATAGCTATTTATGTAAGCCATGTGAGTGAGAGATGAGCGAAGAAAGGAATAAATGCAGCGTACTCCTCACTTAAGTCAAACGAGACGATCATCATATCGTGTTGAGAAATTGAGAGAAGGAAGAAGAAAAAACATTTCTTTTTCCTTTTCTTCTTCGGCATTTACTATTACAAAACTTACTTAAAAAGGGAGTTTGTAAAATAGTAGTAGTCGTTGTCGTCATTGTGGTGGTAAAGGAGCAAAAGACAAACCATACATTGCAGTAGTGCGGTTTTGGTTTCACTAACAACAAATACATGTATATATATTCTTCTGCACCAACAACATTGCCGATCGTCTAACCGTTCACGATATACTTTTTTTTCCTTTTCAATTCTCTCTGATGCGATGTCGTTACTTTTTTTTCGACTTGTGCTTGCTCGTGCATGAAGAAAAGCTGAGAGCTGCGTGTGTTTGTGCGTGTAGCAATATAAAAGGAGACATGGACTTTTCAACTCGCTCAGAACGAAATGGCAGCAACGACAGAAAGTAAGTAGTAGTTGTAGAAGTAGCATGGAATAAGTCAACTGGTAAACTACCAGCGTCGTCACCGCCACCACCTTCACATCATCTTGCTGTTTTGCTTCTTCTTCTTTTTCGCCTTCTCCTCTTTTGAATGGATGTTACTGTTACTTTATGTGCATTACACATACTTGTATCACACATCACATCCATCTTTTTCCCTGCTGCAGAAGCCACCATATTATATTATACACTTGCATAATACAGCGTACAAGTTTTGGTCACAGACACAACATATCATTCTTTCATCGTATCTCAGTCATTATCAACAATGAAGCATAGACTACAGCAGAAGAAGCAGCAGCCTACCAAAAAGAAAGACTAATGGCTTGTTGGAAAGGTGAGGCACGTTCAGTAATAAATTGGCAATGCTTGATGGTGTGAAAAGCACCGAAGAAAGAGATGAACTGTTAAGGTATTCTACAATAAATTCTCTTTCTCTACATTACATATATACCTACTTATATAACATGCCGAAGAGCTGACTCAAGAGATGCAATAATAATAATAATAATAATAATAATGGAGGGATCGAAAATGGCATGCATGAATACGTATTTGATGTGTTTGCTATTACTGTATACTTACATATATTTAAATGTACCTATCTTTTACTTGAGGCATGCATGATGATGACGAATGAGCTATGAACGACAGGGAAGTAGTAGTGTGGCAGTAGTGGTGAATCATCATCACATCATCATATCTTTATGCTACTTGTAAATAGACGTACTGAAAAGAATAAAGGATCGAAACAAAAAAAAACAAAGTCTTGGAAGGAAAAACAAGTTAACACTATTTATTCACAAGGAGAGAAGAGGAAGTATTTTTGAGTGGGAGTAAAAGTGAAATAAAAGAAAGGATGACTATTTACTACCACACTACTAGCAGCAGTCATTCAATAATTCCCTTTCATTACATTTAACTGGAAAAATTTGAGTTAAATCCATTTAAGATGGAGATTGTGTCAGTTTGTGTGCAAGCTCCATGTAGTAGTGAGGTCGGAAACCAGTAAACTGGAAACAAAAGAGCAACATCAACAATATTATATTATGCAATGAATGGGATTACAAAACAAATGACGCCCTCGTATGAATACTTACTACCATTATTCCACATACAAAGAGTATACATAAAAATTTACCTACAAATATATCCACATATATAATTATTATCCTTTTGCTTTCAATAAAGTGTTTCCTATCAATAACAAAGATGCACGACATTTCAACTGCTGCACTTGTGTACATAACTATGCACCTCACAAATTTATTACTTTAAATCCCTCCCACTTTTTTCAAAATACGCATATCATAGAAAGAGAGAGAGAAAAACTTGCGATTCCTCTATAAACCAAAAACCCAGAAGCAAATAATACCCTAAAATTTTATAAAGTACATCCAATATAGGCATCTGTATGTATCCTATTACAAATTCTATTCTGTTTACAAACATTGTTTGGAGAAGAAAAAAAAATCTTCTCAAATTTAACCCAAGATTCACTTATCATCATCAGGAAATACTAAAACGGTAGTGTCACTGACTGTGAATATTAACGCTTATTTAAAATGCTACACGTTTGTTTATATTGCAGCCGGTTCCTATATATTTATATATGTATGTATTATACAACACGTTTTTCATATTATACTTGGGTGTTTTTGTAAGAAAAAAAGTAATCATTTTTTTAATATCACGATTATAATCAGTTTTTACTACACACACAAAAAAAAGAGTTTTCTTTTCGCTCTGTGTAATGTATACAGAAAAACGTTACCACAATAATAATATGTGTGTGCGTTTATTTATTTGTGTTCATTCAAATCTTGATTACTTGAGAGTTTGAGAGAGAAAAACCTGAGATCTTTTACAAATGATAAGCATCTACGGCAACACACACACATCTCTATGGAAAAAAGATTTCATTTTCACTTTGCTTCAACAATATATGTAAATACATACATACAACAACATATGTACATATTTATATGCATATCTATTTCTATTATGAATGATACATTCATTGTCATTGTCAGGTTTTTACAACTTTTTAGCTAACTAGTCAACCCGTTCATGGTAGCTGGCAATAAGTATAATAAGTTTGCTTGTCATAAGACACACACGCATCCTCCAGTCAAGGAAAAAATTTACTTTCTGGTCATATATTATTATTGTTTTGGTGGGGTTGAGGCCTTTCTTTTTTGTAACATTTCCTACAGTTTCCTTACCATCTATAAAATAAATGGTTTTAAATGTAAAAGGCTAGAATGGGTGTATGATGATATAATATGCGTATGTTTTTGGACTGTGTAAACTTTATGATAGCTATCATTGAACCTTTGAACCAAGTAGCCAAACTTTGGGCGACAACAAAGCCACACAAATGCTAAAGAAAATAAAAGTTTAATTCTGCACCTTCTCTTCTGCACTCTTGTGTTGCTGCAATAATAATTTTTTTTACACACATTATGTTTTTATTGTTGCATGGGGCTACTTACATCGTCTTTCAATTTTCAATCACATTTTCTCTCCCAAAGAATGCTGCATAATAATAATATACACATTGTGCGTAGCAATATATAAGTATTTTCATGGACAATGAACATGGTAAATACTACTTATTCTGGTGTGTAGTATAAAAAAGTATATTATATAATACCTACTCAGAGTAGAGTGGTATTAAAAGGACAACAAGTGGAAACTGGAAGCATCATCACATTAGTTAAAATTCCTTACTTCCGTACTTGGAAAAAGTGCATCAGTTTCAATTTCATTCTCTGAAAAGATTTTTTTTTCTTCCCTTTCCACGCCTAACAANAATAAATTTGGGAGGCCACAACAACAACAACAATACAATAACAGCAGCAGCTCAAGTAGCAATATTAACAAACTGTGAAGAGTTGAAGAGTGTTGTACACAGCAGCAGCATCAAGTCAACTTTTACAATTTCAATATGCTCATGTGTGAAGATGCGTATATAATATTTGCTTTCTTTCACAATAACAAAAGGTTTTATAGAAGATGAGACAAGTATGCATGTATGCTTCTTCTTGATACAATTTGTGTGCTGGCCAAGCTATATTGTTTCCAGTCGATGACATGGCAATGTATCTATCATGCCATTATTATTATTGTATGTAGCAGTAAAATACGATATCTCATCAGCATTTTCCAGCCATTTCTATGTCCAGGTAGCTGAACTTAAATGGATAATGAATAATCATCATGGTAATGAAACGAGACCGTTTATTTTTTTTTTTAGATGGACATGTTACGGCTGGAGCAATCAATGTGTATTTTTTATTTATCCTCTGTATAATATATAGAAAAGGTATAATATGTGGTATTATTATTAAAGGTATCAGGTGGCCAGGAAAAAAAGAACATAAAACTAAATAAAGAAGAAGATGAAGAAGAAGCAAACGAGTTATTAAATTGCCTTGGTGCATGATATTCACCAAAGTATTGTGTATCTATTGAAATTCTCTCTCTCTCTCTCTCTTTTATTTTCAAGCGTTTCGAATAGGCAGAGGAGATGAAAACTCAACCCTTTTGAAAATAAAACTGATTTCAATAAGTACAACACATAATTTATCAGAGTAGTAATTCAAAACTAGTGATGATAGAGATGAAAAAAATATTATATATCCAGATGAACAGTAAAATTGCTTGAATCTAAATGATGAATATGTAAAAGATTGTTGTCTGCATGCCACAGATTGATTTTTTTTGAGTTGGTACATAAATACGTTGACGATTACATCTTATTTAAAATTGATCCTCTGGGAACAAATAGGTTGATGATACAATTGGGTTAATCAAGGAAGGGGGAAAATAGCCATCATCGGCTGCCCACAAAAAATATCTTTAGCCCTCTACATAATATTATTTATTATTGGATTGGGAGAGAAGTGAATGAGTCATGCCACAACCACAACTACTGAATAGTATTCAATACGAAAGAGAGAGAGAGAGAGAGAGAGAGAGAGAGAGAGAGTAACAAAGGAAATCTTTTGATGAGGCGTGTATAAAAAAATATCAAAGCTAATCTTTTACCTTGATTGAAGCTCTACTTTGTGAAGTCAGTAGACAAGATTTAAATAGCGATGTTGTTGTTGTTGCTATTTTATTGCTCAAATGCATTCCATGAGTTGAGTGTACAGTCATTCGATTTGAATGCAGATGTCAAATTTACATGTCAAGTGAATCATGATCGACCATAATAATGACGACCAATGATGATGATGATGATGATGGTGGTGCTGATTACTTATTTACTGTTCTATGTGATCTATTGAATTTCTCATTCCGGATAGATTCATTTCATTTGGATTCTTGCTCTCACATCAGTACATCTCCTTTGCAACCAATTATTACAGTGGATTTAATAATCCGGTAGGTATGTACCTATATTCTATACAGCTTATATATTACCAACAGAAATTGACTCATGTCAAGTAGTAAAAAATATATGTAGGTATGTATATTGTGAATAGCTGTGTGCATATAATTATATGAATTTCCTGTTAGGAATCCCAAAGGGGAAAATATCGACTGTACAGTTTTTTTCTGATGAAAATACGGCATTTTGTGCAAATACAGATTTGACAAATTTAACACATTCTTGTGCACATTGCTATTCGATACATTCAAGGAAAAAGGCGACTGCATACACAGTTACTCCTCTTCGTTGCATCAAGATATAATGTAAGCAGAATGGAATGAGGGACTCGTGACTAACCGTGGGATATAATTACAATCTTGCTGCATGCATAATATATGCAATATATGCATGTGTGGTGGTGGTGATGGTGGATGGAATTGTTTTAGTTTCCTCTTCTTAACAGATTTTTATTTTTGCATCACGGACGTTACGTCACTCTTGTCATATACTCATCCTTACATTGGAAAAACAAAATGCTAAGAACAAAAAGTAAGTAGGCTTGCATACAAACATGAGGATTTTTTGAGCAAAGAGTTTAACGATGAAGATGGATATTATAATGTGTATGTAAAATGACTGATGTGAATGACTCAAACCCGGCATAAATAAACATAATCACTTCAAAAGTATCAGAATGTAATCATAGTCAAATTATTTGACTAGCCCATCCTTTTCGCCGCCTGCTTCTCCATACATCCATAATAATAAGGCATATGACAATGCTGTAAGGAGTGTGTTGATGGATACAGAATATCTGAAAAGTTGGTATTCAGCAGTTGAAGAAAATCTGTTGCAAGTAATTAGACAATTTAACATAATTTTCAATGAATTCAAAAAAAAACATTTTTCACAACAATAATTGCAACAAGGTGCACAGGGACTGGCAGACTCACGCGGAAAATCATAAATGATTGACATGACACAAAGATTCTAACAATCCACTTTGCTACTAAAAAAACATCACCACGCAATTCAATCTCTTGTAGAAAAGCTGATGGTTGCAATAATGGCAGATTGATGTGTGTTTATGAAAACATCACCCACCTACTAAAAAGCTTATAAAATCATAATATCATTTATAGCCACGTCACCTATTTGCGCTCTCAATGGTATTATGATATGTCAAACATCATAAAAAATATATAAATAATATAGCACGATGCCACTACCTACCCATGAGACGTAAAGAGTAGTGCAGCTCTGCTGATGAAAATATTTGCATAACATTTTGCACCACGAAAATAGAAACAAAATCAAGAGCCTCTATTTACACAAAAAGAATTGACGGGTTGTTGGATGTGCTCAAGCTCACGCACGCTGTTAACACCTGCCGTTGTCCTTTTGTTATGCTTAAAATGATGTTGCTACCAAAACACTACTACTGCAATGAATGCATTTGTCCGCACTTGTTCCTCAGCTCTTTTATTATTCAGCCAACAGGAAACACATAGCTTTTGGGGTTGCTTTGTAACATCTTCGGTTCAGTTCACTAGTCCGTTCGTTCGTACAAGTAAACTCGTAAGCTTTTCCTGTGCAACATATTGTAAAAATGTCAGAGTGCATAATTGTTTGATTATGCACAGCCCCCTGATCACAATTGTCACATCAGTGACCTACCGACTTGATATATAATTTTTCACTTTGCATTTTCCATCCTCCCTTCGC
>JAITYZ010001846.1:0-10745 GCA_027744595.1 Paronellides praefectus
TTAATGTAAATTATATTTACTCAAGAATATATACTGTAATTGTATGAATAGTTGTCAATTGCAGGCATTTACTTTATGTCGATTTACTCGTTAAATTTGGTCATGCATGTTTGTAATTCAAAAGTACATAAGACCAGACAAAACGTCTTAGAATGTGAGGAAAATGGTTAGATGGATGGATAGATCGATTGATTTCTTGTCCGCTGATAGTATGTACGATTTGGCTGAAAGATGATGCTGAAAGTAATTAAATAATTGAATGTGACATTTGGATTTTAATTGGTTTATGAAAAAGAATAACATGAAACATTTATTAGATTTGAATATCATTGAATAAATCACAAAAATTGACAATACATTCATTCTATTCTACACACGTCACAAGTAAATTTTTATCTGCTGATTACATAACAATAAAAATTATCAATAATTCATTAGTACAACTATTGACCATTTTACTAATTGTTTACTACCTAGCTATCAAACATAAACATATATTGTTTCACCACAGTTCATTCAACATTTACATTGTCAGTACTCGATACTATATCGCTACTTAAAAAATTATGGTACGTTTTCACCAATTTTTTATACAAATATCTATTCCATTCAATATTACACACATAAACAATCATTCAAAATTTCTAATTTTATCCGGTTTTGTTGCTCCACTTCATTCTTCAATCACAGACAGAACATGCTAATGAAACTAATTTCATCAGATGTCGAAAAAAAATGTTTATAGTCGTGGCAATTAACTAATTAAAACATGCCTTTAAGTCATATAGTAAATTGCATGTCGTTCAAAATAGTCTAAAATATACTTACGTATCCATGTATATCAATTACATGTACACATTATTTGTTTTACATTCTTTCCATTATTCATCCAGACCCAACCTATTTATTTAATATCCTTTAAAAAACCTAGCCTAATTAGTAAGTATTTATGTAGTCAATTATCGATTCCTTAAAAATGCAAAAATGACTAGTCCTAACATAAAGACTCGCCTTTGCCACCACATCATCATCAAAATACAACAACTGAATGGTGTAGCGTCGGCTTGTCCATACATTATCACTTCCGTCGTTCATTTTTACTCGTAAAGCTTGAATAACGTAAACGTACCTCGACCACATCTAAAATCCTTCGTCTCTACAGAGTAAATTGCTCTGATAACAACTTCCAGCAACTCTCATCAACCTATTTTACAATTACAGTATATATTCTTGAGTAAATATAATTTACATTAATGCAGAATGCGGACGACACCTCTCTTCAAAGCAACATATCAAATCAAAGTACTTCATGTGTTTATTATAGTCCCTGTCAAGCAAAGAGCACTTGAAACGTCTATTTTTTTATATATATGTATGATTATTAGGTATAAAATTTATTATTATAATAAAAATCTATATAAAGTTTAGAAACAACTTTTTTAAACCAACTTCAAGATAAAGACATTGTAGCATAACTAAATATTAATTAAAAAATTGTTAGCACATAAGAAAATGGATCAACTAGTGTGGTGACACACAGAATGATATTCGCCATGGTTGGCTATGTAAAAAGGAAGGTATGAAAAAAAATTAAGGAATGTACAATAATATACCTATGCATTCTTATTATGACATACACACAAAACTTTATTTATTTAGCACGTAGATAAACGCAATTTTATATTTTTCATTATATTAAAAAATCCTGTTTTGAGAAAGAAAAAACCCTGTTTTTGTATGAAAGGATAAGGATATATTTATTTATTTAACAACTACCTTGATTGGGGAACAATGTTACCTGTAGCTAAATATGGAGCAATCAGAAGCAATATAAGTATGAGTTTAAAAATATTGATTGCACATCATCAATTAATATGCTGACACATTATGTTCCTGCCCCTCTGTGTACATAAAATCTGAGTCACATTTTGTGTTCTTACGATGAGAATACTCTAAATTGTCAATATTTTTTAACTTTAAGAATTATTGCCTGAGCATAAAAGCAGGAATATGTTTTTTTTGTTCAGTTTGGCAGTTTGAGTTGAAAATGTTTTTAAATGCACAATGTTAACTGGAACGAGAGGAAGTTGAATCTATATAGTTTTGTCTGAGATTCTATTTATATGAGTTGGCCTAATGTTTTGTTTACTCACAAATCTACAAAGTGCAAGAATGATGAAAACATAGTGCCTTCTCACGCGAGAAATTCAAATACTATAATAATAATAATAAAAGGAACAATAAACAACATGAACATCGACATATATTTATATTTAAAAAAGACATGTTTAAAATGGCAAGAAATTTCTTTTTCGTAATTTTATCATCACAGCACAGGTAAAATAAAACATGTTAAAATAGTAAGCAAACACTTCGTATAAATGACCGGTGTACATTGAATAAAATATGGAGAATATTGATATAAAGTAACGTTTCCACCATCGTTAGTTTTAGGACTGAAATGGATCCCGCACTTGTTGTTGGCTCGGTTGTGGTATTTTCAGTTGGAATGATTGGAGTACTAGTGCAGCCCATCCAGAAAGGAGCTGAAAGTGTGGGAGTTCTGCTATCCACTCGCATATGTTTGTCATCAAACTTCCAGAATACTTTCCCTTTGAAAAAGTACACGTTCCCATCCTTCCATTTTAAGACGGAGTCAATGTTATAAGGTACACCTTCCCATATGTGCATATCACGGGGGTAATCTGGTTCAACTCGGAAATATTGTGATTGTGAGTCCTCTTGTTGAAGCCTGCCGATTTAAATATTAAGTCAGTATTCTCATGACGTCAATGTCAAAGGAAGCCAAATAGGTATATATTATTTTTCAAAATATCAAGTACCTCCAATATTTTGTGCCCGAAAATAGGTACGTTTTCTTGTTATATCCCCAAATCATAGCTCCATCTATTTTATCAACGTTTGATGATATTCCCATGGTCGTTAGTGGCTTTGGGTACCCTTGAATTAATCTAGTGCCTTTGAATATCCAGTACTGTCGACCTTCATTTAAATATTATAAATGTTAAGCAAGTCATGAGCCGTCTTTGCAGTTTACAATAACCTACCATTAGAACCTTGTTTTAAAAAAACATCTCAACAACTCACCAATAAAAAAGACAATCTCCTCTTCATTTGCTTCATATACTGCATCAATGTGGGTAATATTAGGAGGAAGTTGCTGCCACATCATGGTTATCAATGAAGGATATCCTTTAAGCAGTCGATTATCATTAGGCGTGGAAGCGATTCTCCAAAAGTAGCGCCCTCGGAATATGAACAACTCATCTCGTATTAAGGAAATGGCATCGTATGAAGAGTCACAAGTATTTGGTCGACCCTCCGGGTAATAGTTTTTCCCCCTATATGGCCTTCTCGTTGTCATGGGAGGGGAAGGTACAGGAATGTTATTGTGACCCCTACGATCACCACCACCACCGTCTTTTCCCCCACTACCTGTTTTCGGATTGTAGGGATTAGGGGAAAATCTGCTGTCCGAACCTGTTAGTATTGTGCAACACATAATCATCATCATCATCAAAATAAAACGTCATACATCTATTTCTAAAATGCAAGAAAGTAAACAGATGTCTGTCTGCAAACCAGCTTCCCACTAAATCAACATTATTTGCGTACATACCGTATATTCGTTGAATTCCCAACATATCATCCTGAGATAGTTGGAGATTATAGTCGAAATTCTGGTACCATGGGTACATCAAGGACCCTTCTACGTCCGAATGGGAGAGCCCCAATGAATGACCAAACTCATGACTGGCTACGGCGAAAAGTCTTGTTCCTAGCAAGTTTCATATAAAAAAAATTGTTTGATAAAAATAGAGAACCCTTATGACACAACACTGTCATGTCTTTGATAATTTAGTATTCTTCAAGAAAAATATCATGGTTGTTTATGCTGCCTACAATGTAAAGCACCACCCTTATCCATTCTCAAGTGATAAATGAATTTTCTTTAAAAAAAATTTGGCTGCATAGTAACATGGACTCATCATCTCAAATCTCAACATGAATAATATATATGCTTTATGCAACCACGCGGAGAACTGTTCATTTACTTACAACAACGACAACAACACCAAAAGTGATACAACTACGGAAGTATTTTTTCAGATAGCACAAGTTGAACAGGAAACAAAATACAAACTTGAAAAAGATAAAAAAAAGCTTCAGTTGATACTGTCAATCAGCACTGCTGACTCAGCAGTACTAGTACGCCTTGACACGCCAGTAAATAATGGTCTCACTTTATTCATGAAATTTCAATATTTGAATTCCTATTATCACCACTACACAGTATATTATTAATGGATTGTATGCTTAAATGTATTTCATCTATTCATAACGTATCTTCTGTTTGATTTGTTGTACAGCCTTACGTTTTTATGGTGACTAAATATATGGTGGTCAATAATGGGGTTGTACATAAGGCTATATTAAAACTACTAACCTTCGCGATGCGACGTTTCTCCAATCAATAACCCCTTTGTCAAGGAAAAGGATCACAATAAAAAAACACAATAAATTTCATTCCAAATTGTTTTTATGAGCTACCACACTGTTGGTAAAATCAAGAGAGCTATATAGCTTCCTTTTTTGTATATTATGATGTTGCACTAAAAAAAAGTATATAAAGGAAAGCTCAAAGCTTAACTTGGTAATATCTGAAGTAAACTTGGTAATGGTTAATGCTCTTACTTGGAAAATACAATTCGGATATCTGCTTCATCCGCTCGCTCCTGGCCAAGCCTTGTGAACCGAAGAAGCGTTGACTTGGACCACACATCGAACGCTCGTCCGAGTTCTGCAATAATGTCACGCTCATCGTGTGTTGGCGTCGGTCTTTTCAAGCTATAATAAAATTGACAAAAAAATAAAAAAATAATCCGAATCAAAAGACTGACTGCTGAGTATAAATAAAAAATAAACTAACAGAAGAGAGCTCGCTCCTGCTGTTGTCATACCAAAAAATGATTTTGTGGGACATTCACATAAAAAAACTACTTTTCAAAGTTGGAGCGAAAGGTGAAGGAGGCATTTAAGATTATCTACGGTGAAAAGCATTAAAAGAGAAAAGCCAAAGACAAGCACACATCGTTACGACGTTTGTTCAAGAAGCGGGGGCAATATTTCGCAACACGTTCTTATATAAGCGATCAGCAAAGAGTCAGAAGAAAAGGAAAAAAAAGCAGAGATGAAAGACAAAAGCCGGAAAAAATGAATGGTTCTTTGGTGGTGTTGAGATGTTTTTTTTTGCTCTTGCTTTGATTGGTCAGGTTGTTTGTTGTTGGCTTTTGGTGGTGTTAGTTCATTAAATGGAATTTGTGAAGCAAACAGCAGCAGGTAATCTTGTTGATATGGACGTGTGGACTTGGATGATGCAAGTAGTTTGTTGAATGAAAACCACTTTTGCATTTTGCTGATAATCAGACTCTCCAGTGACTCACTCAAGGAGGTTGTGACGACTACAGAAATAAGCATCACCACCAAGTTGAGTGAGGCACCGTTAAGCCGTTATGTAATTTTTGTTTGCTGGCTGGCTTGCTTGGGTGTGAGTCAGTGTGCCTTTTTCTTTACTTGTCGAGGGATTAGGAAGAGGACCGAGCAGAAAGGCAGTGGTGGTGGATTAAATTTCAGCATTCAGCGTTACCGGATAAACTGGCCCATGGATGAAGTGCGTTAAACATGATGTTGCATAATATTTTATGATGCTCTTTCACAACACAGTCAAGAAGTGGTTAAAAGGTTGATTGTAATCAACGTCAAGAGGTGTTTGTCTTGAGTCCATCATCATCATCACATCCAACATTCCTATGTAAATGCGCTTTAAAGTTTAAACAATTCAGAATGCGAAAAAAAAACGAAACTCAGAAGATAAATAATAATTGACTGTAAGAGAGAATCGATAAATGTGAAAAAAGAGACATTAAATGAAACGCATAAAAAACTGGGAGGAGTCATGCAATACAGTTTTACTACAACCACACCGTCATCATCGTTGCGATGGCTGCAATCAGCTTCATGGTGTGTTTTGCTAATAATTTATCTTTTCATGCCAAACTAAAATTAGCATAATTCGTTTCACTACTGTACTATAAATTGACAAATTTGTGTAAACTAAAACGTAAAAAAAATATTCGGCAGCTAATTGTTCATGAAGCTTACCAAGTCGCCTCTAAACTGTTTGCATTACACTCTAAAATGCAATAGAATAATAATAAAAAGCTTTTCATCTACATCTAAATACATAAAATATATGTATAATATACGCTTTTACAGTGTTCTAGGTACTTTTAGTCCACTAAACAAACAATGAACGCTTGTAAACAAGCGAATAAAAACCAATTTTCCAAAGTAATTCGCATATAAATAAGACAGACAAAATTTTCCGGCTCCAAGTTTCACTTCTTTATACACTAACACCTCCGTCATATTCATTTGCCTTAATGGTAAACTGTCAACTTTACAAAAAGCTGTGTGGGAAAATACTTTTACTAGTAGTAAAAAACATGCTAAAACTGAAAACAAAAGCATCTTGTGTGTCAGAGACAGACACACGTTCCATTATACAACCTAATAAGAATATTTACTATTATGATCCTGTAGTAAGATGACCACTCTTCAATTTTTCTAACTTTTTCTAACTAAAAAAATATGGATAAAATAAAATGAGTGCTTTTAATAAACTTGTTTAAATGGCCTTTAATAAGGTGAGAAAATGCATTTACACAATAAAATTGCATTTTTGCGACCTTTAATTCGAATAATCTCTGAATTTGCATAAAAGCATTCTCTTCATCTCACCATCGTACATTATGGTATGCTGAATGAAGTTGGTTCGAGTTTTCACTTTGATTCTCATAATGCCCCTTATCATCGTAGTGCTCTCGTAGTATAACTTTGAGCTTTTGTAAATCTAAGGAGTTTGTTCGTGTTCGTTCACTGTGCACTAGTGCATTTACCGTATAAAATCTCTGCAAATGTCACTGTTTTCACTTTGGAAGCAAAACCAAGCGCATCTTTCCCCGCCTTTCATTCAAAATCAAAAATTTGAAGGATAAACTTAAAAGTTCGAGTAAAGTTGTACTTGTATCATGTCGCAATACAAATATTATTTATGAAAATAAAGCTAGTTTTTTGCTATTTTGAAATTTTGATGCGTTGTTGTACATTGAGTCGAGTTTGCACAAACAGAGCTAGTACTTGATTTTCAAGTGCCTATTATTTGTGAACCCCTTAAATTTTGTTGTTGTTTTCAAGTGTTTGTTGAGTATCAAAGTATTTCATGTTAATACTGGGTTTGGGTTTATCCTCATCTTTAAGTACTCATATTAAATGCGTGTTTGGCTGTTTGTTTACTTTACTAAATGTGATATAGGTAATTTTGAAACATTTTTTTTAAAGGTTTCGCGGTTTGACTACTTATCAAAAGCATTATCCCAACATGTGTTGTAACACAGTACAAGAATTTATGATGGAAAGCGGAGAGGGGAATGTGCAATTTTATGAATCCGCCCCCTTCTCAGTTTATTTAATACCTTTTCAAGTCGCAATGTCGCAAACAGGAATTGAGTATGTTAAGAGTCAAAAATATGTTATCCAGTCACTCTGTTGTACCGTACCAAAGGCAAAAAAAGTAAACGATTTGTAGCAATAAAATGGAAGTTGGTAATGGAAAATCCAGCCGATTATAAAATATATCCTTCTCCCTCCAAACCAAACAAAAAATATATGCGGGGAACCATAAAACCGAAACCGAAATTTACTTATTTAAATTGCCAGAGAGTGAGAGAGTATACCCAGGGTTCATTTGATGCCATTTAGAAGGGTTTATTTTAATGGTGTGCATTCCATATCACGTAGTGAGTGAGAAGAAGTGCGACCCTTTTCCCTGTTTACCGTGTTTTTGTGGCTGACAGAGCTTATGTTGTCATGTAAGTATATATACACAAGTCAAGATGTGAAATGAATAGATAATCTATCTCACAGACCCAAGGAAATCCCTTCGCTTAAAGCAAACAAAGTCAATCCTTTTTGAGTTGTCCTCAGGCAACGTTAAATAATATTATGCATCTCTCTGGAATGGGAATGGATGGAAAATCTGGACTGTGTTATTATACTCTCAACAACTTTTAGCTCACACACACTACTCGCAATAAACTAAATATCATGGAAATCGAAATACATACTTGAATGAACAAATCGTCCGCTATAATGTACACAAGTACATACGTAAGAAAATTATGAACAAATTTGAATCCCATTAACATGCATATATACATTCTCGTCAACATGTCGTTCAAAGTTAGTACTCGTTCCAAAAACGCTCAAAACCACTTTATCCTCATATTCTATTACTTTTTTAATGATATGCATATTTTTTTTCATCAGCAGCTATTTGGAGCAAAACCATGAATTCAATTAAATCTCTAAACGCGACATGTATACATAACATGTATGGAGTATTTAGGGTATAATTTCCCATATTATTATTATGCAATTTCCAGCATCACTTTCTTGATATTACTATTAGGACGAAAAAGTGTGAAGGGTAACAAAAACTTTTTTTAAACGAATCTTATGCGTCAAGATTACACCCTTGTAAAATAAAACTTTGTATTTTTTCAATGTACTCCATATCTACTATATACAGTAAAAGAACATTTTTTTTGTACCATTAAAGAAATTAAGAAGAAAGTTTCTTTTTTCTTTCAGAAAAATAAACTTTCAGTTTGTATTATTATCACATAAGCTACACTTTTTTGCATGAAGGGTTTTTATGGTGGTGGCTCTTTCATTCTCAGACATCGATTCTGTGTGAGCCACATTACTAATCAAAAGCTTTCTTGTTTTTTTTGCAAGTTTACTTCCTAAAAAGCTATAATATTTATGTAATATAAATATATGAAGAAACATACATCTCATCTACATATATATATTATTATGCTTTAATGAAATATATGGGAACTAATTATCAAATCGGTAGTAGTTTCTTTATGTATGGCTATTTACTTGACTATAGTGCCGTAGTAGATTTTACAATTTAGTTTCTTATGCATACATCCTACTTCTTTCCAAAAGGGATTTTCAAAAGCATTTCCAAAAAGCAAACTTTGGCTCAATGATGACTGCTGACTTGCTTAAGCACAGCTTTAGCATCCTTCATCAGTTGAAGCCGGAAGTCATGTCGAGGAGCAGAGAGTATAAATTAAGGAAAACATTACATGAGGATGAGGTTTCAACCTAGCTTTTACATACACACTCTCTGCAATATTAATGAAACAGTCAACTATTTTTTTTGCGTTATCTGAGACGTCTCTTGATAGTTGTGGGAATAGTAGTAGTAGATGTATAACATGTATATTAAGACAGTGTAATATTACAAAGTTATATAAACTTTAGCATTTTGAGCCATTCTCCAGTTTTCTTTAATGAATTTATTTATACGCTAATAGTTGATACATATGACATCGTGGTACACACTACACACATGTACATAATATGAACATATGTAAAGAAAGTTCCTTTTGACTTTGAAGATGGTATCCAGAAGAAGAGAGCCAGGACACAAAGACAAATTAATCTGAGAAAAGAAGAGTATAAGATGTAATCATTTCTCAAGAGAGAGTGTTTGTGCACGCCAGAATTAACTGACAAACAAGCTATTAGAGCTTGCTCATGTGTTGAGCATATGTAAAAAATAATAATAATTGCATCTTGACGACGATGATGATCACTTATATAAGAGATCATAAATTTGTTAATTACATTGCCCCCTCACTCTCTACGAAAATAAATATCATATTCATCTCATGCTTCAAAATGGGTCGCTCTGCCATGCACTTATGTTGTATGGACGCTTCTAATGAAAATATATATAAAAAAATCTAAAAAATAATACAAATGATAATGCATACATAGCCATACATACATATTATGTATCTTTTGCTATCTAGTCTAATAATCTTGGTTTTTAATACCTGCTATAATATGTCGCAAATTAAATCACTAAAAATTACCATTTCATCATGCTGCAGAATAACTGTCAGCAGAAAATAATGAAAAAATCTATCTGAAAATTATTATGTATTTTTATTATTATGCAACTTCATATATATCTCATCATATACATAATGTATATACTTACATATTATGATTGATCATTATCATTAGTGAGTGTCAAGAGCTCTGAAGAAATAAGGATTTATGCATACAATGTTCTTTTAATGATAATTTCCCCCCATGTATCTTAAATAATGATTGTTAATTAGTTCAAGAAACCCAAGCTGCTTGTTTTTTACGCTCTTTTTCCTCACTTACCATAAAAAAGCTTCAATTTCCACAATTAACTTGTTCAAATTTGGCGTGCTTTCTACTAATTGAAGGAAACTTGCTAATTGCAAGTTTAGTTTTCTCCAAGTGGACAGATATGAATGTATGTCTGGTAGTGCACAAAATTGATTTCAACTTTGACTCCTCTCTTTTATTCTTATTCTTATTATTGTTTACTTCACTTTCAAAATGAATGGGTAACCTCGAAGGAGTTTCTGTGTTAATTGGCAAAAGATGTGCATAACCTAAGCATCTTTATCAGAGAGCTACAAAAGAACACATATTGTATAAAAAGATATATATCTTGTTAGCAAGACAAGTGCAAGATGAAAGAAAGTAAAGGAATGTCATAAGATACGTTATGTTGTTATGAGATTAAATTGGGCGAAAAAAAA
>JAITYZ010001846.1:10763-29081 GCA_027744595.1 Paronellides praefectus
CTGCTTCTTATTCTTCTTGTCTCATCTCTATCTCTACCTCCTTCTCTTTCTGTAAGATGATCCCTCTCTCTCTCTTGTTGATCTTCGACCCATCTCGAGAAAAAAACATTTTTTTTATATGGCTGCCCTACTACGACTACAATGTGCATACTTTTTTCTCTGTGCTTTGTGTGTTGTTGGTGTACATGTGTGCTTCCAGTTTCCACCCAAATCCAAAAGAAAAAGCTCAACTTTAGCCCTACAAACATATATACGTACATACATATGTGTGTGATATGTTGTTTCTTTGTTGTATTTTGTGTTGGATTAAGAACATGAATAAAGTTGTCTGAACGTGTGTAATTTTCTTCGCTTGGATTTACGAGAAACCAAGAAGAAAAAATCCAAGTTTTCCCATAATATCACCTCAAACTGATGCTCCTGCTGTCCGAGTAAAAGTAGTAGGAAATCTTGGTTGTGCGTGGAAACCTATTTTGGCTCTCTCTCTTTCTATATTTTCACACATATGTATGCATTCTTAGTTAAGAAAAAGTTGTGTGTTTTTTAATACTAAATACACCTACAAGAAAAAACACAGCATGTCGTGTACTACATTCTTTGTTTTAAACACAGCACGATTTCAATCCAATTCACTTTACTTTCTTTTCCCTTCAAATAAGACGGGTATTACAACGCTCAACCTGTCTGCATGCCATGTATCTTGTCATCAGTCAGTCTTTTTAGCTGTGAAATTGATCATCATCATCATCACATGCACATAGGTATATATATACATACCTATTTATATACAAAGCGTTATATATATTTATCTTATTTTGCCTGCTATATACACCCCGGTTATTTGTTTGACAAGTAAAAAAAGCTCAAAACCCCATGAATCTTTAACAAGTAATATTGTAAATGGAACAATACAAGCAGAAAGAAACCTTTTGTAACGAGCATATTATATGTATGTATGTATATATGAATATAATTGGAGAAACAGAAACTACAGATCCATTATACAACTTTTATAAATATAATTATTGTTGCTAAAGGCCATTATTAAAAAAATGATTTCAAACGATGATTTCTTGGATGATTGCACAAAAAGTGTTTGAATGATAAACAACCAACAATTTGTGTTTGAATGAAAAATGTATTTTTTTATAGTTTATGATTTGGCGATGAAAACTTATTTGACAATGCAAAATCATTTGTACAACAAATTTTTATGCAAAAAAAATAGATTTATTTCTGGCTGATTGTAAAAGGATTTTTTTCTAAATACCCGGTAAAAAGGGTAAAATCAGCAAGGGAGACTTATCTTGCAAATCAAATCCTTATGCCAATCGAATAAACTTTTGTCCCTTTACTACCAAATTTTTACCCGGAACTTTTAAATGAAAAACTCAATTTAAAATATAGATATAACATAATTATTATTATATCTTTCTGACGTGTTACTGGAGCTTAGACACATTTCCCTTGAGCTCGCCTTCCCTTTAATCTACTTGCTTCACTGTCTTTGATGAATTTATCCAGAAATTTCTTGCAATGCAAAGAGTTGCATATAGCATGTTACTTCGCACTACTTGCTTATCTAATATCTTGCAAGAAAAAACTTTCAAACTTATAACTTATATACCTACTTATGTATGTATATATGCATATACTAACAAACTACCAACCTACTCGCAAATCAGACCGTGGCACTTATTACGCCTCGCTTCGACTCTACTTTTCCACGAAATGTACAACTCAATAATAACATGTTATTATTATTGTAAACCAAACTTGAACCAGTATTCTCCTATTCTCCGGTAAAAAAAAATCTGTTGAAAAGCTCATAGAGATATATCCCTGAAACCTCCATTATTGTAAAAACTACAAAGTTTATAATTGGAATTCTTCTTCGATGATTAATGAAGGTAAAAGTATACATGAATATATTTCAATATGTATATAATATGTAGCATAGGTATATAATATAAATACAGTATACCTATAGTCTATAGTCCATATAGATAAATAAATATATGTATGTTTATATGTGTATCTACAAATTCGCTAACAATTTACAAACCATTATGATAATTTATGGGAAACTTGTTTCAATTCTAATCATATCACGACGAGAAAAAAAACTATAAAGAAAATTAAAATGAGTGCAAAACTTACTTAAATGATTTCCCCGAAAGAACTCTGAGCGACAGCGTTGATTTTTTTCCCTCTCTCTCACTCCTCTCCTCTATTTAATCTTCATATTTTTTATTCTTCTTTACAGCAGCAATAGAAGTATAGAACCATGAAATGTTATTTTTTTGGGGTAATGTAAACACCACCAAGTGTGCACAGCTGAAATCAATCTGTAAATACAGACGTTTGTTTGGTATATCAAGAGAGAGAGAAAGAGAGATGAAGAAGTGGTGGGTATTATGGTGTTGGGAAACCTGCGAAAACTTTGTTCTTTTTTAGACGCTCGCTATTACTACCGCTGCTGCTGCTTCTGCCGCCGCTTCTGTCGGGTTTTTTTACAGTTTAGTTTCCAAAGTTTGAAGTGAGTGGGTGAAAGGAGAGGAGATCCATTTTGTAAGGCAGCTTGATTCACACTGATCGTCTTACTCACGATTTGGCCTCCTTATACCCAGTTTCCTTCCATAAGGGGAATGGAATTGAAATGGAATGGATGGATGGGGTGCTGCTGCTCTGATGCTACTTCTACTTCTCCTGCTTCTGCTGATGATGATGATGCTCTTCTCGAACGTTATGTAGTATACTGTAATGTAATCGTGATGGTGATAACAGTAAAGTAACCACTGCTTGCTTTTACACGTATGTATTTTATGCATATATTATTATTATAATACCCATACATGCACTCTCTTTACTAATATATCACACATATCATCATCATCATCATCATCATCAGAAAAAGCGTGTAATATGAGCATGAGTGAGAGTGTTGCGTTGTTTGAGTTGGTGTAAAAACGCCACAAAGGAAAAATAACAAGTCGCTCAAAACAGCAAACGAAAAAAATAATAATATAAATTCTGTGATTTGAGGTTGTATGTCTGTTTTGTAGACTTACTACTACCAAAGTACAATACTACCAAAGTACAATCTACCATGCAATATAGCATATATGACTGACTTGGGGACGTATTGTATTTCACTCGACAAAAAAATATACATATAAAATCCAACATTTTTGAAACAATATTACAAATAACGATATTCACATGTTGCCATGGTGGAGGTGGCGGTGGTGGTGGTTGTGTTGTTTCATAGTAAAAATGGTCTCTTGCTTTTGTAAGGATGGAACATCAGCAAGAGTGGCAAAAGTGGAAGTACTGAAGAAACATGGATTACTGCTCAAAAAAGAGTATCTTTACTTGTACAAAATAGTGACAGAGCACAACAGACACCATACCAGATGAACCTTGGGCTGCTGCTGCTGGATCATGGCTCACAGGCTTGGAGAGTAATGAAAAGTTTACATATTATACAAACATGCATGTATGGTGGTAGAAGTGGTGGTGGCGGTGGTGTGAAAATTGTGAAAAACTCAATCCCTCCAAAAAAAAAATTCAGTATGATTTTTTCCAACTTTTATGATTTACCCTGATACTATAGCCCATATAAATGTGTGTAGCAGACACTACACACAGCCATCATCATTATTATAAATTCATGAATATGTATATATAATCTTATAAAGTATAATATATTTCTGTATTATATATACATATACATATATTGCACTATTATTGGAGCAGAGTGTGGGAGTAGTTGTAGTAGTATGTATTATTATTATTATTATTATAAAATATCATCCTTCAAGACGACAAGGGTTCACCGACAGACTTGAAAATGTTATCCTGACACAGAAAGAGAAGCCCCTCTGCTCCACTAATATCCTCACCAATATCCAACAACAAAATTCCTTCACTCCAAGAGATACTCAACATCAGGGCATCATGCATCCACTCCTTTATAGCATGTGAGAAAAAAAGGGAACGATATTTGACAAAGACAAAGGTCCCCTTGTTTTAAGATATTTATCACACACACAAAAACACATACATACATTATTATTGCATCTTTCCACATTTTTTTTACTTTAGCAGTTTAGAATTTCTCCTCCGGTTTTGACTCGTCGTAGATTTTTCATTTCACTTCTTAGAGATATTGTAATGTAGTTGACATACTCTATATTCATTTCATGATGCATGTACCTATTGGCATGCTAAAGAAACGTATATAATAGGTTCCTTGTAAGAAAAAAAAATTGTTTTAGATGAACAGACTGTATAGGAGCGATAAATACATGCACACAGGTTTTTATTTTGGAATATTAGGGAGCTTCTTAACACCCTGGCAAATTTGAAGCATTACACACAGTGCAGTTTGCAGTAAGCCAAACCCATTTGAAATAACGGACTTTATCCACCTTTTAATAGTTTTTACGACTCATTGCTTCAAACTCTCTTCAAAAGTATTTAATATATAAGTTGAGATTTTCAATGTGTGTGCTTAAAATATGATACTAAAATATGATGTATGTAGGATTTTATAAATGTTCTTATCGTACTCTACAATATGTGGAATTCGTTACATTGCTTATGTGGCACATGTGTATAATAAATACATACAATGAATTTCATTGTTTTATTTTGGCTACCCAAAAAAAGTAGAAAAAAGTGTCGCCATTAAAAATAGTAATAATTTTGTTTGCTATTAAAATATACCTATTCATATATACATCATGAATGAATACACGTTGACTGGCCATCTGGTTAACCATCAACAAATGGGAATCAGCACCCTTTCCCCCATAAAATCTTGTCATGTATCATGTATGCAGATGTACTCAAATCATTTCTCATTTTGCCAAAAAAAAATGAATGGTACAATATTCCACTGTGAAAATCCACTCGACGAAAGATTTGAGAAGGAACGGAGTATATAATGCAAACAAACTTGATATTATATATAGCTTGATAGATATATAAGAAGAGTTTGTCTTGTTGCTTTTCCAGAGAGAAGAGAATATGAGATTAGTTTAGCTTTGATATACTCCCAAATATTATAAATGCGTGAGTTTGTAGCGTGTCAAACTTTGTTATTCCATAAACCAAATATATATATATATCCGTAAATACACATCCCATCAAAATATAAGTGGATAGATGCATATGTACCTATTTGTATATTGATTTTGTAAATGACACGGTCATTATGATAAAAAATAGGGGAAAAGAAAGGCTAAACAAGAGAGTGGGCCGATACCAAAATTTGCACCTGAAACTTGCGCGCTCGTGTGTGTGTGTCTGTTTCTGTCTGGTTATCTTCCTACTTAATATACATATATATTGGTATGTATATACCTATATTTATATATAAACACACATCCCACACAAGAGAAAGCTAATACTAATAGCTAATAATAATGATCTGGAATTTCACTTTGATCCTATAATACATAATCATGTTACAGCAGTGTATGGTGAGTGCTACTCCATAACGCTATAGTATAATATGGTTAAAAAAATTGATGTGTAAAGCAAAACTTCATATTTTATTTAGGCGTGAATTTTACTTGATAATTCTAATATCAACATCAACATTACTTGTGTCACTGAGTCTCCTCTGCTATTATTGGAATAAGGAGTTTGACTGAAAATCAAGAAATACTAATAAAAAAAGTACGCCCACTTTTTTTGTATTCCACAGGATTAAATTTCACCCTTCTCGCCTACCGATCACATTTCCATCGCATATCACTCATAACATCATAACTTTATTTTTTTTACTCTTTAGTTTGCAGTAAAGTAAATCATGAATATAGTTGGAAATATGTATTTTTAGATACATCGATATTTGCATGAAAAATTTATTTTATTTAGAATGCAACAACTGTTGATCAAATCAATAAGAGCTGTTTGATTGAAAAGGGAATTGGTTTATGGCTGGGTGTTGATATTGAGTAAAAAATATACTTAAAAAATTATTCCAAGTAAAGTGTATAGGTACTTACATCTTACGTATGCATGTATAACGTGTGTATAAAGGGGAAAAATATAACTAGCGAAAAGCCTGTCTTACTTTCCAGAAAAGATTTTTAAGAAAAATATAATATTTTATTATTATAATTTTCTCAATTTTCCACACCGAGCATTTATAATAATTATACAAGTATTATTGAATATATTGCTGTGAATATATAGACACACTATAAACTTGTATTGTTTTCTAGACAGTTTCTGGAAAGTTAACAATATCATTATTATCTTCATTTTTGTAACAAAATGCTCGTGATAAATGAAAACATATAACCAAATAAGGAAGATGACAGAGGAGGAAAGACAGGAGAAAGGTTGCATGTAATTCTTCAATTCACTGATTCCTTTCACATGCATTCATCATCAAAGTTGATTTATACATTGTATTTTGTGGGCAGAGTTTTCTTTGTAGTTTTTGCAAAATATATAGACAGACAGATAGATATGAGCAATAATATTAATGATAAAAGAGTCGTACTAAAACATCAAACGAAAGACATTTAGGGAGATGTCGTCCTTCCTCTTTGTCTTGAGTTGATGCCATATGTCCAAAAAACACACACACACATATATACATATATACTAGCACTACTACTGCATAATTAATTATTATTATAACTTGTATAAATACATTTTATTGCTTTCTCAAAAGCTTCACTAATATGTTTACTTATCAAAAGTTCATTTGTATTACAAGAATAATAATAATAATTACTACCTTTCACCTTATTCTCTCTCTCTATTTCCTTCGCCCTTCTTTTCCAACTGCAATTAACCGAAAAATTGGTAAAGAATGGAATTAGCTCAAGCTGAGCAGAGAAAGAGAGAGAAGTATGAAGACAGAGAGAGAGAGAAAGATTTGAGCTTAAAAACTTGAAGAAAAGGGGAAATAAGGACAATGGAAAACTCATAGTGAACGGGAACACTCTTCTCCTCCGACGACAACGACCACATCGAGAAGCTACTTATTTAGTGCGCGATGCAAAATAAACTTTCTCTTTACACGACAGTTGAGCAGTTTCCTCTTACTTTCAAGTGTGCTGCTATTATTATTGGACCAAGCCCCGAAAAAAACTACCACTTCTTCTACTACCACCGTCTGTTCCGATGGTCTTTTCTGACAACCCAATACCGCCACTACTACCACCACCACCCCACCGCCCTGTTCTATTTCCACCCAACAACTTGCATAATATCCACGAGTATTTTGTTTATATGTATATATGAGTATGACCCGCAGATTCCATTGTGTTCCCATGTCCTGGGTCGCTCTCCCATACAATACTACTACTACTTCGTATTTACATATATTATGATGACTTTTCTCTCCACTTTCAAAAGATACTATTTAACTTGCTCCCTTTTCCTTCGACCACTTCCCCACTCACATATATTTATGATGATAGTAATCACCAAGTTGTAGTAGTATGTAGTATTATTCTTGAACATTTGCTCCTCCAACAAATGTGTGTGTGTGTGTGTCGTGTGGCTACACTTTATACACACAAGTGTGTTGTTGTCGTATATGTACATACCTTATGTGGCTTTCCCTGTGGTTCGCATTTTCATGAATGAATTCAATGAATGTGACATTATTAAACTAAGGTATTTCGCATTTCCCTATTATCCCAAAAAACGAAGAATAGTAGAATGGAAAAAGAAGAAAAAAAATATATTGGTAGTTGGTAAGTTTTTGGTATCCCAAGTTGGGATTCCCAACTGGCCGAGTGTAGTTGTAGCTGCAAAATAAACTTGAAGTGAAAGTGGAAGTATGAGCGTGCAGTTCATTATTGCAATGGTAACGCACTTTTGTGCCCCACTTTATAAGGTGTACAAACTTACACTCTGACTATTTGTTACCTTTAGCCTTTTACCTTTTCTTTCGTTTTATGTATATCCCTTTTTTATACAAGATTACTACAAAGCAATTTATGAAAACAGTTTTACAGTTGCAAGGAGCAAGCACAAAAAAAATATATAACTTGTCTTGAAAAACAAGTTATGTTCTTGGCGATTGTATTGAATGCACAAATTTATTTGAATCCTTTGGTATAAAAAAGAAGAGAAAGCACAGGGATAAAACTCGATGCAGTTTGTTAAAAAAGAAGGAAGAAGAATGGATAAATTCATTTGATATAAACATGTATAAAATATATATACAATACACAAACATAAATGTCAAGGATACTTGTGCACAGCGTTGCACCAACCCATTTTTTCACACGCTTTGCCATGGCGCCAATGTAAAGTAATCCAAGTAAGCTGACTTGAGGTATTCCCGGGACTTAATAATTCATGGAATATATACCTATATTATATGTGAAGCCGCTTTCAAATTTCGAAATGAAATAAAATGTCATTTACACACGAGTTGTTTTAAACATATGCATATTTTAATCGCAGTGGCATAAAACACAATAAAAACAAAAGAGCCAGTCTAATTATTTATCTTTTGATGATGATGATTTTTGTGGTGATTAATTCGGGGGACTGGTAAACTGAAAGGGGGTTTGGTGAAATGGGATGAACGAGTTTATTACCTTTTGTTCCAATAGCCCTGCTATACACTTACGTGTATGTCATATAATTCCTTGTGGTATTTGACACGGTGCTAAAAAACTACGCAGCTAGTATTTACATTAAATTCACCGAAATAAATGAAAAGCCTATCAAAACGTATTTAACAAATCTTTAGGATACATCATAATTCTGATTGCAGTGCATTAATAACATGTTTATGTACTATACACATATTATTATGTAAGGGGTAAGTAAGTTACGTAAAACATAAAATCATAACAAATTTAATCGAATTTACAATGTATGATTAATATGTTTATAAAAACACGCTACAATTTATTTTCTTTTAGAACTTGACTTGATATAAATAGGTACATTATTATCCTAATATCCAAAATAATATATTATGTATATAATTATTATATCATGGTAGCTTGTATTGAAATGTATTGATGCCGATATGGTATAAATTTATTTTTAAGAAAAGCTCCAGGATACTATTTAGATGTACATCATTCCACAATCTGCTGATATAATTATTATATCATGGTAGCTTGTATTGAAATGTATTGATGCCGATATGGTATAAATTTATTTTTAAGAAAAGCTCCAGGATACTATTTAGATGTACATCATTCCGCAATCTGCTGTTGACAGGTGCTATTGATTGGATGATGGAAAATCATCTTTAAAAAAGGCTCTCGTCTTCTTCTTCTTCACATTTTCCCTTTTTTTCGCTTACAAGTTTCATCATACATACGTGATCACACAAAGCAACCACTGTATATTTTCTTCTTCTTTAAAAAAAAAAAAAAAAGTTTGAATTTTTCTTTTATACAAAGAGTTATGTTTGAGAACCATGTTTCTTTGAAATTTCCAGTGTGTGGTTGCTTTGCTCCTTTGGTTGTTTGATCTTTTAAAAAAAAAGTTTGAATTTTTCTTTTATACAAAGAGTTATGTTTGAGAACCATGTTTCTTTGAAATTTCCAGTGTGTGGTTGCTTTGCTCCTTTGGTTGTTTGTGTGAGTCTCTCTCTCTTTTTATTTCGCTGTTACCCGTTTTTAATGGCGAATCTTGGTAAATACGGAACAATACAAAGAGAGAGAACAGAACATGATTTTGTGGCATGTTATTGCACACATGTAGATGGGTAGATGTATTTATGTATGTGTGCTTTTTATTCTTCTAAAAGCCACAAAAAAGGTTCACTTTATTACCATGTTTGAAACTTTGATTTTTATCGTAACAAAAGTCAATAATGAAACCCATTGCTGTGGGATCCTTTCATGAAAAAAAATAAAGCTTGACGAAAAACGCCTACGTATTACTTGACTATATTCAATTTCAGTGTATCATGTTTAAAAAGTACACCTACAACAACCCAAAATATACAATATAGGTATAGTTACTCGACACCGAGATGATGATGCAATAAGGAAGAAGAAACCTAGTCTTTATTTCATATTTGGGGTGTGTAATGTAGTAGCAGCTTAACTATAATACATACATACATAAATATATACAGGATAACAAGTTATGCTTAACTTTTTAAGTATTTCATATATTCAATACGAAGAAATGAAAGTTTTTAAGAAGGTTGGTTTAATTAAACAAGTAATTATGTGCAATATGATATATAAAGATGATATTTAGTTGTGATATATGGGTTTTACAGTTCTCCATACTTAAAATACAACTACATAATATGTATAATATTATACATTGTTATATATATTGCATACTTATTATTAGTTTTATATCATCGTCACATAATAATTTCGCGATTTGAATTTGCTCGTCGTAATACGTAAAATTGTGAAAACTTTTTTCATTTGCCAATAGTTTAGTAGGAGTAGTATACCTTTGGGCTAAATATAAATATATAAATACACCGAACAATTTCATGAGTCAGTGATATGGATGATCGAGAGATTACATGGGCAAAGATGATTTATTTTTAAGAAGGTTGGTTTAATTAAACAAGTAATTATGTGCAATATGATATATAAAGATGATATTTAGTTGTGATATATGGGTTTTACAGTTCTCCATACTTAAAAGACAACTACATAATATGTATATTATACATTGTTATATATATTGCATACTTATTATTAGTTTTATATCATCGTCACATAATAATTTCCCAATTTGAATTTGCTCGTCGTGATACGTAAAATTGTGAAAACTTTTTCATTTGCCAATAGTTTCGTAGGAGTAGTATACCTTTGGGCTAAATATAAATATATAAATACACCGAACAATTTCATGAGTCAGTGATATGGATGATCGAGAGATTAAATGGGCAAAGATGAATTTTTTTTTTCAACTAGGTAGGTATGTACATATATGCATATCCAAAGGCGAATAATGTACAGTTGGATTATTCACTTCACACATTATATCTTTTTTTTTGGTATAAAACATAAATATACCCAAGAAATTTAAAAGTCAACCAATTTTTTTTTGTCTGAGTGTCGTATATCCATTTTCCATGTCTCTCTCCCATTTTTTTTATGTCTGCATTCCTGGCTCCATTATTATTTTACCCATTGGGTTATATAAATACATACACACAATACACACCTACTTATATAAGTATACTTTAATGTTGTATGCATATGTGCACAATGTGCACTTTTTTTAAGTAAGATTTTTATGACAGACTTAGACTCACATTTTAGGAGAGAACAATTTTGTGATCAATTTTCTGGTGGATCATGAATTTTCTGTAAAGAGTGGTATTAGAAATTACAGTAGAAAAAGAAAAGAGAGAGAGAGAGTACATGCCATACAAAAACATTGCTCTATTGTTATGATGAATGACTCTGTGTGGATATATATAAGATATTTATGAATCCTGATTAAAAGCTGAATGACTTGGGATCGTTATAAAAATTGAGATGTAAGCATGTATACAATCGTCCTTTTCAACGTCCCACAATGCATTATCCCCAAAGACCAGTGAAATCGGTAAAGGGTTGCCAGTTTCCACATTCAAAAAACTACTACAATGAAACTACTTTTTTTTGGGTAAGCGTGTGTGTGTGTACATTGTTATTAGGTATATCATAATAATACTGTTATTATTATTACTAGTTACCACACAACCTCTATCTATAATATCTAAAATGTATACAATGGTAATACATACCATATAGTTTAACAATAAGGAGTACAACAACATTTAAATGTCAGCAATATCGATTAAGACTCATGGTCTGATGATCTCATTGAAAGTTGGAAATGTCACAGGAACATTACGTTGTCCTGGAGCACCTTCCCTCTTTGTTCCTTCATTGTTATTATATGCTTTACATAGGAATCATTTTATTCTTCATTTTTGCTCATTCTTCGTCTTCTTCTTCATTCTTCTCTCTCTCGGTTGTAAAGCCACCGATGATGATATTCTTGTTCCATGTACCACCAACTACCGACTTATTGTACTTTTTTTATACCCTATACCACCATCCATCTACCTCCTTCTCCTCCTCCAAAAGTATTCTTGTACAACTCGTGGGAAAAGGTCTCATGGTGTAAGTGGTGATGGTAGTGGTTGGTGTATTTTATGGGGCCTTACAAAAAAACGCTTTTGCCGCATTCATAACATTATGATATTTGCAGTAAGTGTCAACGATCCATTTTCTGCCTAGAGAGGTGGTGTATAATAATAATAATAATATGCATATAATATGCACAGTAGTACCCAGAGAGTGGATATATGCTCGGATAATATGAAAGAATGTTCAGTCACAATGAAAATATGCGGTGATGATGGTGGCGGGCGAGTAGTGGTTGGTAAGAGGAAAACTGAACTTCAGCTTTCAGCATCATCATCCCTGCTAACTTACAACACTACTCCAAAAAAAACATGACATAATATTAACATGAAACGGGGAGTGCGTCGTTGTGTTGCATGAAATAGCTCATTTTTCAGATTTCCATAGAGCAGAAGAATAAAAAAATCTGCTCTGCTTGTCTAGAGAAATAGTAATGAGTCATCACACTATTATTACTATTATCATGAGTGATCATGTATGTATTTGTTCTGTACCATATATTTATATTAACTCTTCTTCTCTTTATTCTTCAGCTTCATGTCCTGTTATTTGTGGTGTCCAGTTCTTTCATATAAATTGGAAGGAAATTAATTGGAGATGTAAAATGTGTATACTATACGGATCATTAAATGATATGTCATGAGCTTTTAAATTGAATAGAGGGACAGGGTGTTTTCAGGATAATGTAACGTGCATAGTCTGCATGTTAACACGAGGCTCAAATGATAATCAACATTTTCACAACTTTGAGTAACCGCTAGATAATGTATAGATTGTCTGTTAGTCTGTGACCTGTCCACAAGGTACATTGCAAAAGGCCTATAAATTTTTAATTTCTATTCCCTTCCACCCAATTACCCCTTTTATTACATTAGCTTGTAGAAGCCTTTCCATTTTTAAGTTAAATCAGTTAAGCGGTTCCACTTTACAACATTACAACGTTTCATAGTTCCCTATTAAATCTCCTTGTAATAATGACCATCTTTTATCCGTTTTATGCACAAAATCCCTCCCAAGAAAGGCCTCCTCTTCCACGGGTTATCCCAACGCGGGTCTTAATATCTTCTGAGGTTCCTTTTGTAGTAGCTATATACACTACAATTTTGGTGGTCATTACGCTCAAAATGCTATGAGGCTATGCCTCCTCTTCCACTGGTTATCCCAACGCGGGTCTTAATATCTTCTGAGGTTCCTTTTGTAGTAGCTATATACACTACAATTTTGGTGGTCATTACGCTCAAAATGCTATGAGGCTACAAGAGAAATTCATCCATTGTCAAAATTTGAGAAACCAAAAATTGATCCAGCACATGGCAAACCTTTTCAAGTTTATATACATATTATGGATATCTTAAGAATTTTGTGCAAAATCGCCATTGTCAGAATTTTTTTTTGTTGAGATTTGTTATATATTTTATAGTAGTATAAGTGATGATGAGAGTAAAAACGTTTGCTTGAAGTAATATTATAGATCAATATACATAATGTGATAAGTCAAGGGAGTACTTTCATCATAAGCTAATCATAGGTCAGCATACCCCAAGACAGGTACCTAAGTATAGCTCCCCTTTTGTCGTTTCCATAATTTTTTTTCTCTGTTGAAATATCGCACTTAAAATGGAATGTCAAATATCAATAATAATCGTGTGCTCTGCTATCAAAAAGTTTTTTTTTGTAATCTTTCCATTACCCTCAAGTTATATATTTTATAGTAGTATAAGTGATGATGAGAGTAAAAACGTTTGCTTGAAGTAATATTATAGATCAATATACATAATATGATAATTCAAGGGAGTACTTTCATCATAAGCTAATCATAGGTCAGCATACCCTAAGACAGGTACCTAAGTATATAGCTCCCCTTTTGTCGTTTCCATAATTTTTTTTCTCTGTTGAAATATCGCACTTGAAATGGAATGTCAAATATCAATAATAATCGTGTGCTCTGCTATCAAAAAGTTTTTTTTTGTAATCTTTCCATTACCCTCAAAAGAAAGTAGATAACAATTTTTGGTTTTGTAGGTTTTCCAAAACAAGGAAATAATGCAAAGAATGGAGGACATGATACTTTGAGGCGACCTATAAAAGAGATATTATTGTAATTATTTTGTGCACTGCATGCCATTGTTTTGCGCCACATTAATATTATTACATATTATCATATTTTTGGTTCATGATTCATGACTTGGGATATGAGCTCATGAATGAGCCATTATACTCCTCTTGACATGTATTGTGAGAAGCCACTGTGTATAGAGAAAATCCAAAATGTTAGCAAAAAGGCAAAAACTGCATCTATGAATGTACATGGCATGTTTTGTACATTGTGTCTGGGTGAGTGATGATGATACGCTCTTATCTTTTGATACACACTGACAAGATACTGCTCACCAGCAGCAGCAACAGAAATCTTTCTGTGAGCCTTAAAGCCTGGCTTATATGATTGTGTTGCTGCTGCTTATATAAGGACATTCGTGCATATCCCTTCCTCTACCGTAAAAAAAAGAAGCCAACAGCATTATATGTTTCCTTCGTGAAGATGTTGATAATAAAATGTGTGTTGTGTGGACTTGACTGTGGCGTAATCTTGGAGCCTTCTAAAACCAATTTCTAATCAGTGTGCTAATAGGAATAGCTATGAGGATGCCCAAAAGGTCCTTTCCATGAAATGAGATAATGTATGGCATTGAAACGGAAGGAAAAGGAGGAATTGTCAAAAGTTTACCACTACCATCATCGGTATTCTCTTCCATGCACAATACAGAGACACAGAGAGAGGGAGACAACGCATTACAGATTCACAAAACAATATACCGGATTCTGCACAAATCCTAAAATGGGACACCAGCATCACTTCACTACTTTGATATATAAATATACAGTGAGAGATGAAAAAGTGTCTTTGTTTATCTTCCCCTGAAATATTACAAAGTTTGGATGAAATGAATTTGGTGAGTTGGTTATTATTAGCCATTTTCTCACAACACAAAATTATATCAGGTTGCACAAACAAAATGTGAAATAAATTACTGTATTTATAGACAAAACGTATATTTATATGTGTATATATCTGTATCTGTAAAGTATACAAAATCTGTATATAAAATGTAAGAAAGGAGCATTATTTCTATTTTATATCATCATAATAATCTTGGTGGCACATTTGGCTTTTTTATGTTTCGGGAATAATGGATGATATGTTATAAAAAGCGAATTATGACCTTATAAAAATCTCAGTAGCTGGAAGTTCCAGCCTGGAACACAGGTAATAAATAGTGTGTGTACCTATGCGTTTTTACGAGTGCTAAAGGTTAATGCCTGCATGCTCATTTTTTTATTAAGGCTCCAAACATTTCATTCCGCACTCGCAGAAATAATCAACTGTAAAATTGAATCGGTAAATATTCGTTAATTTTGTAGATCAATTTTTCATACCATGTTTAAATTTCCAGAATATTTTAAGGATTTAAATGTAATTGCATTCCGCTTTTTACACAATTTTTCCGTCCAAATATAACTACTATAATTTGTATACTACTACGCTGTATTTTTGTATCGTGCGCAGTTATATATATTTTCAAGTTAAAAAAAATATCACACACACAAAATTCCTTTTATTCAACTGTTTACCCAACGTGATGTGTCATAAAGATGAAGAATGCTTTCCTGTTTTGGTTTCCAGCAAAACATCCTAATTTTTTAGTACCAAGAACACCGACACTTCAAAAAGGGCTAAAAAGCCAACAACAACTTTTCACCCTATAATTATATAGTTATATATAGGAGGCATGTAAAAATTACCAATTATATAGGTAAAAAATATGCATTTCATATAACATAAATATTATGCCAGATCAAGCTAATCTTTTATCATGATCATGATCATGATTCATATACTATATTATTATTTATTTGGTTCGCAACACTTTTTATTTACGAAAGGGTTGATCATGTCAACAACTGAAAAATGTAAGAAGAAACGTAAGGCATGCGAGTAAAAATGCTTTGTTAGTTGCTATAATAATATTACCTTACGCCAACTATAATGCCACGCTAAACATTTTATCTTGTTGAGTGCACACACACCAACGACGACGACAACGACGTAGGTATTTCAACACGGTTGGGGTAAAGAGAGAATCCTTCTTTTGCTCTCGCTCTTCATCTCTTGTTTTTTTTATTTTTAAATATAAAGGTATATTTTATTACACCAGAGTACAACAAGAGTTTCTTTCGACAAAGGTGAATTTTATGGACACTTTAAAAACTTCATCCTTTCACATACATGAGGTTTTGCAGAAAAAAACGTCTTTTAGAGGAACAAGTTCAACAATGGGCGCGCATACCTAACCATTTTATTGCATAGGCCAGGCCCTTTACTTTCAATATAACTTATTATTAGGTATATGGGATGTTAGCTTAGGTATATTATATTATGAACTTGTAGTTTTTTTTTCGTATAAAATCTGTAAGACGCATGCAAACACGAGAAATAACAGAGAAAACATACTGCCATTGTATTATTATTAAGCTACAACATCATCAAAGCACACAACACATCATTATGCTACCAGCCAAAGAGCAAGCCAGCATAAAAAAAGGCAAAAGAAAGTGGAAAAATTATATACCCATGTATATACAAGGTATGTAGGTTTTTATAATAGTCGTCGACATGATCATCATGATCATGTGTGTGTGTGAGTGAGTAAGCATTAGCAAAGCAAAGTAGGAAGTAGGCACGTTTTTCAAGAATGTTGAAGAAGGAGAGAATATAAATCCTTACTTTCTTTGTAAACTTTTCTGAGCTCTTTTTACGACAGCAAAGATCATTGTGTTCCTCAAATGAATTCAGACTCTCTCTCTCTATTATATAAACTTTTTACAAATATTGCAATTTATGTACTAATCGTCTTAAATGAAACGAATGTATTGCATTTAAATTGATCCCTTGAACAAAAATGTAAAGTATGTACGGTTATTTAGTGTTTGATTTTGCATAGTACTTTATATTCAACATAGACATAAATAAATTAAGGAATATATAGGAAAATAATATGAAGGTATTTACAGAGTACAGAGAGAGATGATATTAATACTTTGAAAAAGCAAAAAAAGTCTTGCCAAGAAAATGCAAAGAAGCTGGGTACATAGAAGTGGTAGCACTATGTTTGAAAAGATTTAAATATGAAATAAAAAAGAAATCAACCGAAAAACCCGTAAAATTTAACCGGCATATTCGTCAAGTTTTAGGTTTCAGCCTTTTTCTTCGTAAGAAGCTTTTTTTTCTCTCCTGTTTTGTATGCCGCTTTTGACATTTTGCCTTGTTTGAAGAAAGCAGTTTCCGAGGTAGAAGTAAGTGCCATCTCTTAAATAAGAGGGGAGTATCAAAAGGGGAACAAACAAAGGGAAGAGGTGAGATCTAGCAAGATGCAAGAAAGCCAGAGTCAGAGTTGTGCCGATTTCTTGAGGAGAAAGCTAAATAGAAAAAATCATACTGCGTTGCACTCTATCGGGAGTTTTGGCAACTTGGAGGATGCAAGTTGTTGAGTTGCTTATAGTACACATTTACTTGCATAGGTGGCAGCTCAACTACAACAAACAAACAAGCCCACTGCAGCCTTTACCTTTCCCAAAGAACCTAATTCGCTGGGGCAATGCGGACAGCAGTAAAAAAACTGTTTAGATTGTTCCCAGAATCATTTATATTTTTAAGTGTCTGAGTAAAATTAATATTATAAATTGCAATGCATAGTTAATAATAATTACGCTATTATGGTTAATAAAAGTCAAGCATGATTGTGCATTGTGTGATTGCGCAGTAAATTAGCGATGATTGTGAAACTGTGTGAATTTTTTTATTATTGAAATTTCGTTTTTTTAACGCATTGTATTCTTTAAAATAATAATTCATAAAATGTATTCATCATACTACATAGTTGATTAGTTACACATTTTTTATTACTTGGCAAACATTTTTCTTTTATCAAAACTTACCTCCACGTGAGATTTGTATTTGACCACTTCTGCCCCTGAACAATGTATCTTCGATGTCGTGACCTGGAGTTGAACTGACCAGTCAGCCGATCTGGTACGCCACATCTTGGAGTTTTTATCAGCTTCAAAGTCGCACCGTCTATCTCACCTGTTACTGTAAGATTAGCGAAACTCTGGAAAATACATTTTACAAACAAAG
>JAITYZ010001847.1:0-14703 GCA_027744595.1 Paronellides praefectus
AAAATGAGCTTGCCATTTAAAAAAGACATGAGCGTTTGCTTGCGTGTTTCCATCTATTTGTTAAAACCTGACATGGCATACTTTTCATAAAAATATAATGTGTAGGTGGATACAATCCTAAAAAAACATGTAAGAAGTTAAAATGATGATGCTTTTATTCCGTAAATTATGTTTGGAACGGAAATACAAGAAAAAAAAGCAGGCATACCGGATGCCTGTTGTGCTACTTTGGCATACATAAAAGCGATACACGAGAAAATATATTTTACCTGAAGTTGCTTCCCCTGCTTCACCCTTTCACTCTAATTTTGCTACAATTCAAAAATTTGTATGGCGCCATAAATTTAAATGTACGTACGTAAAGGAACTGATCGAGTCATTAGTCATTTATAAGTTTCTTGTTTTACTTTTTACAAAACTACAAAATACATAGACTAATATTGATTTATTGCTCGACTTATTTGGTTTTCAAGAATCAAATGCTTCTTTTGCAGCAAGAAAAAAAGGCAAAAATTTACTTGTAAACGCTTTTGTGGAGGAAGATGTAAAAGTTGTGTCATTCCCATTTAATTTAAACATCTTTAAGACACAACTTCTTCTTCTTTGAACATTCAGTTATCCTGTGTCGTTTTCAGAGGTTAAAAATCCAGTTTCAATGTCTAATCCAGTAAATGAACATATAACAAATGCAGGCACTACACTACTGCACAGGCAGACTACAAAACCATGCGTAATAACAAAATATTAGGAAAAGTGAAAAGGGGCCAAAATAGAAATAAGAGAAAAGCCATAAATTGCCGACTAAATGAATCGTGAATTGTTTAAACTTATTTGTTTCCATTATCCAAATTATCTATTAAAGAAGCCGAATGTGTAGTGGTGTGACAGCCAAAACATATAGCTCTATGCAATTTTATACAACAAGGCTCTGCGAGTGAAAGAGCCTCCCCTCCACCTCCCCCATCATCATAGGATAGGATATCCAATTTTCTTTGACAGCGTTCGTAAAATTATCGAAGCCGGCAAAAAAACAATAAAAGCAGCCAAAGCTTCCTCGTTGTTTCAACAATGTATATTTTTTGCTTGGTATAATAGCAATACAATGAATGACAGTGTGTATTGTTCACAACCAAGCTCTCTAACTCTAAACTGTTAAATAAGGATACAAAATTAAAAGAGAAAACAAAATATGTGCTAGAAACAAGCGTACTTTTCAATGATCCTGCAGCAGGAATCATGCTACAAAATTTTTATTCGTTTTTTGTTGCGTCCCCATCCCCATATCCGTATATAATAATATATATTTTGTTCTCTTAGCTTGTCTTTTGCAGAAAATTCCTCCAGACGACGACAATAACATGAGAGTCCACACAAAAAACCGGTTTCGGTTCTATATTGTAGCGCAGCAATACACGATGAACGAACGAGGTTGGATTTTTAATTAAATTCCTATGTCGACATTTTTTTTCTTCCCTTTTTCTCTGCTTTTTTAGAACAAGGAGAGAGGGAGAAACATAAAACATACACTACTCCCACATATAAGAAAGAGCAGCATAATAAAAAAACTACCAACAAAATTACGATTTACGATAGCTACATATATAGCTGTCCTCGTGTGCCTTTCTCTCCCTCCGGTGGTATTACTTTTTTTTGCTTTATTGCTTTTTCCTTAAAAGTTTTTACCAGATAACCTTCCACATAATATACTGCGTCTTGTAAACCCTTGTGTCGAAAACAAAAAAAAGACAGCGAGGTTTTTTTTTCTATTGTCTTCTGCATAAAAATGAATGTTGACTGGCTGGGCGAGGAAATAAAAATAATCGTAGTAACTTTGGACAAAATGGAAAAATATTTAAGGAAAGATTTTTTATCGGATCATTCAGATCACAATTTTTTATACTAAATATCAAATCAATCAAATCATGCAAGCCTGTAGGGTACAGCAAAATAAAACTCAAAAAGGAATTTGATTGTACTTCAATATATTATGCGTCCAAAGCAGCATCGATGGCTGGTAGCAGTGCAATTGATAGCCTCAGTGATGGCCTGGAACGTACAAAACTAATATAATCCTATTAAATTTTTTGGATAGATTCTAGTGACATTCTATTTACGCTTTCTACTGAAATTGAAAGTCTCATTACCGTTTTTTGCGGGATTTGGTTGTGGTCGCCTCCCAGATCATCCTATCAATAAACTGCGAAGAGTTGATAAATGGGTTTGTAATGTGAAGCAGACTACTCTTCTTTCATTCTTGTCATTACAGATAAATACTAGACTCGGTGCAGCTCTAATGTATTATATGAAACATGAAGTGTGGGGTAAACAAAGCGAAGAGTGTTTATCTCATTTTCCGATATAAGTAAATATGTAAGCATGTATGCGGCTACAGAGTTCATACCATCGCATCAGCTTGTGGTTTTTACTTTGGTGAAAAGCAAAAGGACGGTGTTGTGTTGCCCTTATCCCTCTCTCTACTTACTCTAGAGAGAGTGCTCCGCGATATTTGTGAAAGTGACACCGTCTACTTTCCTGTTGAGGAGACTCATTTACCGATCAAATCAAGCCCTAAAGCTTTCAATCACAACCGCAAAACATGTAGTCAACAGCCAGGATCAGCAGGCAGCACTCTTCTGTACTAGACAGGAAGGATATAGATAGGTAATTGCACAGGGAGGAAAAGAGACAGATTCGGATGGACAAAACCAAGCAATATCCAATTTTTATCCTGAGGTTCCACTTTGCTCCTTTTCGTGGTCATAATGGTTTTTAGGTTGCTATTATAAAGCTATATACCAAATATAGAGATTGTAGACCGCAGCGCAGTACAAATTTATATCTACTGAGAAATAAAAATAATACATTACAACGAAATAGGAAAAAGATTGAAAGGGTTAAATGAACTCATTTCTACGTAGGGATGAATTATGGGAACTATATACCTAGGCACTTGTACATGCTTATCTGAGAGGCAATGGGGTATTATGTCCGCATGTGTGGCTGTTGACAGCAGCACCATTCTCAATAATTGATGAGTTGGTTGATTGAAGAGGTACTTAAGCTTGTCACAAAAACTGACGGCACCATTACCATTAGAGTTTGACTACGGCTTCATTAACCTTTGCTCCTGATTTCCATTACACAAACAAAGATTACTACGGCTTGAAATAAAATATTCCAGAAATAGAACAAAGGGTTGATGACGTTCACAGCACTTTTTATAATCACAGAGACTATTACTACATCCATGAGTTTTACCCTGGAATCGATGAGCACCACAAAACAGGTAAATTACTGATTTGTTTACGAATATTTCCAATTATATCTATCGCAATTTAAGACAATTTTAAATGACAAAAAATCGGTTCCAAAAATCCAATAATTTTTCCTATTTTTGTAGATGAATACGAAACCACTTAAATTTCAAACGCAAAAAAAGTTGTACATTTGTTTTTATTTAAATAAAAGGGTTTGATAATTTTTGCATGTCGTTTTTACTGAACCCACGTTGTTTCCCCTTTACATAATACATTTTCATTCAAACTTGTTTTTTCCCCATCTCTCTCAGAATATAAATCTTTGTTTTCCCCATTCATCTTTTGTACATGATGGTGACGCATGCAAGGGACCTCCTCTGAGTGAAAGCCTAATATGCATACATATTACCATCAAAAATCAGAGGAAGCGGATTCCATACCAAATATACATACATACCTACGTGTGTACATATAAACTATATAAAAAATGCATGAAGTACCTACGCATAAAGAGAGAAAGTTAGTCTTTCTCTTCATTGTACACAAAATGGAATCTGATATAATTCAAGTTTTACACGCATACCTATTATTATAAAACAGACTTATATCATATCACAACAAAGTAACATTTACATTTTATTTAGTATGTATATTATTATGTTGTTCCATTTCCCAACCAACTTTATGAAGTATAAAGTTTTTGGTTTTGGTGATGTAAACGTGAATAATAAAACCCAAACTAAACAAAAACGCGTTTGAAAGAGGAGAAAATATCATATCATCCTCCTCATGAGTAAAATGGTTGACTCTAAATTTTAGTCATATGCACACTTTTCCTGTTATACTTAATATGATGATAGTAGTAGAGTAGAGAGTGAAGCGTCAGTTTTATGTATAATTCAAGAATAAAACAAGTTAGGTACAAAATAACAGGAAATAGCAACAGAAGGCATTTTCCCCATTTTCCTTTCACTGCATTGCATTAATACATATTATACTTATACATGAGTATATGAATTCTACTTTGAGGATGAAATAGTCGTCGTCGCACTGCTGTTTTGTGTTTTGAGTTGAATAGTAGTTCTTTTTTTATTGTGGAATTCTTATACAAAACGAAAAGTCACCCGATCAAGTCAACAGCCGAGGTGGTGATGAGGAAGAGAAAGCAAAATGTGCTTGGGTTATACCTACAACAACCTATATTAGTTTTTAGAACATTTACCATTCACTATACAATCCAAAGAGAGAGAGAGAGAAAGAGTTTGGCACAACAAGACCAGAATGAAATGACAATAGCTTTTGTATTTTCATTCCATTTCGTGCCTCATGTCTTTTCGGCCTTTTCTCTGTCTCTCATTTTTTTACTACGCATATACATTCACTGTCTTATGACTTGCCTTTTGAGAAATGGGAAGAGAAAGTTAAAGGTACATCATAATAATATATATACATGTATCAAAATATTATATATGTGTATATATTTATGAATGACTCTTTCTATCACTATATATAAATGTCTGGCCTGGCATGCATGACACCATCATGACATAGCTCATTTGCTAGTTTTTTTTTTTTACATTTCCCATTCCCCTTCCAACACCATCACATTTCTTCACTGGAATATAAGTAATAATGGTAATGATATACATAAAAGCAAATATGTGTACAAGCATAACAGTGGAAATCATAATATTACATAAGACACACTACAAACTGCAAAGTGTATACACACCATGTATATTATGAGATGCTTCTCTCTTCTTCACACAAGGAGAGGAGACAGAGAGAAAAATGCGTCAACCTTATTTATTATGAGTTTTCTGGTCCCAGTTGCCTTTTGCTGTCAGGCACGTCACGCCTTTTACTTTTGGCTGTCTTGAAGAAGAAGAAGAGGACGAAGGAATTCAAAAGAGAAAGGAGGATTTCCACCATTTCACACCAAAAAAAAGAACTCCAAATATTATACTTTCTCCTCCTACTAATTTGCCTACCATCAGGGAAAATACATAGAGGGAAGAGCCAAAAAAAATTTGTTGCTCGTTTGATGCCTCTCTGCTGCTGGCGATATGTGACACTATTATTATTATTCCAGTGTAGCGTGTATTATTGCAACAGTAAATAGGATGGAGAGAGAGAGTCACAGTCTCAAGTGAATGAAATATGCCAGCTCTGTATTATCATCGTCATTATGATTATTATTTTGGGGTGTGATATTTCCCCTTCCATTCACTCATTCTCAATTCAACACTGGCATATAAAAAAATATATACCAATATCATTCCACTATACACTTTTTTACTATTATATGCTATTATGCTATGACTCTTTATTACATGAATGTCATTATGTCTTTGCTGTATATCTTGATGATGATGATGCCAAGAAGAAGTAAAAAAGAGTGGCATTTGGCCGTTTCTGCAGAATATACATAGCAAGCGTCAAGAAACTTACGACACGTTTTGATACTCCTTTCAAGATGACTTTTCCTCGCTCAAAACATCCAAGAATATAAACTTGTTTTTTTTACACCAAAAAGTCAGCAGATGAAAGTGTTTGCACTCTTTTTATACAGTACAGAGTACAGAATAATATTGCTGTTGTAGGAGCAATATTATTATAATAAAAAGCAGTTTTGCATGAAAAAATAAACACATACTCGACAAAAGTGGTCGTAAACCTGGAAGGAAGAACCGAGCACATTTCATCATCACACAAAAAGCTCCATGAATTTCATCATTCCAATTTTTGTTTATTATATTTTCTGATGTATTTTTTATTTGTTTGTAAAAAAAATATAAACCAGTGCATTTGCAATGATGCGTGTGATATACACAACAAAATGTTGAGCTTAGAAAATGAAAAGGAGCGTTGTATACTTGATGTGTTTTTGCTTTCCACTTAAAACTATGACGTCGTGTTTGTGAAGTAGAGAGAGAGAGAGAGAGAGAGCGCGCGGCATCAATTGCAAGAAATGCTCAAGTCGTTCTCTGGTGAAAGTAGTAAAATGTTAATACTTTGTTACGATACATAAATGTGTAATGATACACCGTCTGCTTTCTCCATGCTATTATAATGAGCATAGTCGTTGGAAACAAAATGTGCCGTGCGACTCTAATTTTTTTAAGTAAAAATGCCAACAATCATGTACACTCTGCACAGTATATATATTACAATATATATTACAAATATATACATGCATTAGATAGATAGGTAGGTATGTGTATACTCATCGGTACGTGTAGCACAATAAATTTCTAAACTAACGATGACACGGCACATACAGCTGCGGCGTATAATAATAATCATAATACTTAATAATAACAACATCCTTGTTGTCAAATGGCATAGGATTTCGGAGAAAATCTCAAAAAGCAGACAGCACAGAAAAAAACAGCATATAACACAAAAAACAAGTGCGTTGCTGCTCTTCTTTTTAACAACAGTAAACTTGCTTGGTTTTTGGGCATTATAATAATTTTGTTTAACCCTCAAACGACATTACGTTCCAAGCTCTCACCCACCCTCTTTCCTTACCTACTCTCTTGGTACTAATAACAACACAGTACACACAGCACAGTGTATACATTCTTAGTGCGCTTGTAACAGTTGTAATAGCGTAATAGTAATGGTAAATGAAGCAAGATTACTATAAAGCTCAACAGCAAACGACATCACCTAAAATGGTAATAAAATCTCTAAGAAAATGTGTGCTTTGCCGTACGACATTTCATTCGACGACTCTCAAAACAGGCTAAATAAAAGCGAAAAAGCGAAACTTCATTACCTTCCCTTTTCCAAATAAACAGGATACAAAAATTTGATGTTCCCAAAAGTTTTTGGCGTCTCTGGCTTAAAAGTTTACATCTACCAAATATAACTGTACCGTAAACATAAAAATAATTATGGAAGCGAGATTAAATATTTCATCTTGGTTTTACGGGGAAAATGCCATGTCGTGTTGAATTAATTGTCTCGTGATACCCCAAAAAGCTACATAATATCATCTGGCTGTGTATTCCATATATTGAACTGTTGAATGTAAAGCCAACAGGATAATGGTTTTTTGGGAAACAAAGGAAAACATGTTTTTATGGATAAAATAAAATTTTATGGTAGTTTGGCCACCAGGTATGGTGGTATGGAGGTTTTTCATGATAGCGTGGTATAATATTTTATATTGGTAATTGCTTCTGATACAATTTATATAAAAGTATATATGTTTTATAAAATAGGCAATGATATATAATAGAATGCTTGAAAGTTCATAATAATAGGCGTAAACAGCTCTGATATATTTATTCGTATACACATAACTATTTGGTGTTTTCCACAAAATGAGCAATTTCGGCATTTTGGGAAAGTGTTGTTGAGACAAATGACCAAACAATACATACTTTTTGCTCCCTGCGCCCTGTCACTTTCAGTTCAACCACTTTTGCTGTTTATTCAGTTGTGTTCCTTTTGTTATTTAACTGCACAGCTATTATTATCGTTGCGGTAATAATAATTTAGTTGAAAGATGAAAGGGTTGTGTTATTATTACCATCTGCATATATATTACATGTACATATATACCTCCCACTCGACTACCACTTTCACCAACACGCAATACGCTGGTATAATATTTGCTTTTTGCCTCCTACTAATTTATACAGTGGACACTTTATAATCACGATAATGATAATTTAGCTCTTATATACAACTCCTCTACTTGGTTTACAATGCCAGGGTAAACCTAAAGTGAAGAACAATAAAAGCTGCTACAAAGAAGCAAACTATAATACTTTCCCTTCTGACTATATACTTTACTATTAAGCGTAGATATCTTCCCTTTTATAACCAAAGCTGTACATTATTTCTTTTTTTTTCTTTTACCCATTCACCATGTACCCGACCGTCTCATGACAGTGCGGTTAACCAGAGAACCAATTAGCTTTGAAGGTTCCATTTCCATTATACAACCGGGCAATATTGTTGGCTAACACGAGCAAGGCAAAGTGTAATATTATCGCGCCTATATTGCCATTCAACGCAGCGACACAATAACAGTTAAATACTCGTGTAATGCAATCCAGGAGCCAGAGGAGAATGATAATGGAATTGGGGTGTTATGTAGCAGGGAGGTGACACATGATTATAGTGGATTACTGTAATAAAAAGCAACTCCTTGAACTTTTCGACACTCAAACTACCAAAGACTAACAAAATAAGTGGGCAATCTTCAGCAAAATTTATTAAAGCTCCATACCACATACCAATATTGTAGTGTGAGTTTTTCATATCACGTTGCATTTGCTTCACGAGTAAATTGCTTAATGTTTTGAACAATTAGAACACCGTAATAACAAGAAAATTTGGTTTAAAACAGCACAGTTTAACTTTTTTTTGGAAAAATCAGAGCATCGAGGAGTTTCGTAAACAGTTTCATACTTGTCAGCTTAATATTAAGTATTTTTTACGGTTTTACAAGTTTAGCATTATTGCTTTAAAATTTCATTTAATCTACATGTTTTCCTGGCATTGCACTTTAAAGTTGGATTCATCCATAAATGAGCTGGTTTGGGGGTGCTAAAAAACTAAAAACTTTGAAGAAAATTCAAAACAGACCACTGTACTATTTAAATTCCTACCGCCCAACAACAACCTATCATTTTCATGATTAAAAAAAAGAAAAGATATTTAAAAGAATCAATCCTCATTACTAAAGTTGGCGTTGCGTTGTTTGAAACTTACCGCTCGGCGAGTTGTTTCTTTTTCTCAGAGCGCGAAATTGGAGAAAGTATGTCACCATACTACCATGAAAATGTTTTGTAGCAGGAAAAATGGTCAGTGGTTTTGGGGCTTGCCGCCAGCAAAATTTTATTACAACTGGGTTGAGGGTTTCGTATTTCGAATGGCAGCAGCTGAGTTGGCACTATCAAATATCGTCAAACTTTTTCAGTAGTGGTTTCAGTTGCAGCTGACGGAAATGATATTAATTCGTAACTGTGATGCAATATGAGAGGATTGAGGAATCAAGAAAGTTTCAGTTTTATAAATGTTCATGAAGGCTCGTTACAGAAAATTATGACTTTTAGGTTTCTTAATGTTTTCAAACTTTTGGGATTTTCTATAGACTTCTACCTGAATTGAAGTCGACATGGAAGGATTTTTTGAGCATATACCTTGTTTTAAATTGTATCTTTTTTATTAAGCTTTTTAAATAGGTATACATACGGTATACTTTTATAATCGGTTTAATTACAAATGAAGATAACATGTGTAGCTAAATCATTTAGTTGCTACCTTTTCATTGTCTTTAAAGAAATGAGTGAGAGAACAGAGAAGATGAAGCCCCAACCACATGTAACCAAAACACCAGGCCATACCATCGGATGAGTTAATGACACGCCTCGGTTCATGATAAAACGGAAGGGTTCAACAATGGCCGCAGTTGGAAAGAAATAAAATATGAGTGACCTAAATGGATGTGGGATGACTTCAACTGGCCGGAGTATACCTGCAAAGAGTAAAGTAACAACGCAAATTTGTATATTGACAGCATCAGTTCACAGTCACAGATTGTGTAAAATTGTTTGGAGTAGATAGTGCAGTGATCTTAAAAGTTGAAACATCTTACCCGCATATATCATGAGAAGCGGGATAAGAAAGATCCCACTAATTGCAACTAATAATTCATCTTTGTACGTGATACCAACCAGTAGGCCTATAAATCAGAGAGAAATTAATGTCCAAAATAAATATAATATCGCTATAATAATTCCATTCATTACATCCTCTGTCAACTCGATTCTCACCTAAAGCGCCAGCACAGAAGGTAGTGGCTAGACAGACACAAAGATATGCAAATACGGACCCTTGAATGTCGAAGCCCAACCCGAATCCAAGCGAAACATAACAAATGATTGCTTGTATGACTGTTAGTATGGTCATGGTCAAGAATAGACCCATAATCAATTCCGAAGATTTCAAACCGGCTACTCTGGATCGTTCCATTGTACCTTTTTTTAAATCTGCACAAGGTTATATAGCATAGAAGCATATTAAGTCATCAAAGTTGTTTAAATCTTTCTTGTCACGTATCTTTATTTTATTCAAATTACCAGCTATGAACACGAGTGGTGCAACAGCGAAGGATATCTCAAACAAAATGCTAATCAAATTTTAAAAAAATTATTAGAAGTTGTTTAAGAATATTTATCACACACACGTGGACGATTTTTGCAAGTAAAATTTAAATATTAGGTAGACAAATGTCGCATATTTGTATTAGCTTACCCCGCGATAAGTGCTGGTAACGCGTAGTCTCTAGCTGAAACGTCCATATTGCCATACACCGGTTCTCTATACTGCAAATATCGACAATAACAGACATTTTTTAACAATTTAATTTTATGACAAGTATTTCTGGATGGAGTTCAGTAATCCATTTTGGCATGCAGACAGTTTTTTAATATTTTAATTTAAAGAAGCCGGCTTACGAAAAATGGGACTTCAATTAGTTTCAGAGGGAAATCGCATGTCGTTGTAAGTTCGTTAACAAAATCTTGAAAAGTTCGAAACAGTTCTGTCAAGACCACGAATATGGTCACATATTCTGGTAATACATAAGAGCAAAATACTATGTTCTACAAAATATCCTTTGAGTAATATCAGCATTAAACACAAAAAAAATATAACACGTTGATTTTTATTACAATTTTTTCTGAAAAGACATACCTGACATGTCAAAGTGTAACGTAACTGTTGTGCCATCAATCGTTTCGGTGTTTGCAAATAGTTTCGTCACAGCTCGTTCAACAATATGACTTGAGTAATTATGTGGAATTTGAATATAGCCACGAATATCTCCTCGTGTAACCGCCAATCTTGCCTCCTCAGAGCTAGTAAATTCGACCTAACGCGACATACACATATTTTAATAAATGTTCAGATGCACGGTGCATAATGCACCTATCAAAGACATATTATAAAAATAAACGTCTGTACTGGCTCTATGAAAATTCCATCGGTTAATTGTTTTATCAGCTTGCAGCTCAATTTTGACAGTATGCAGGTATTGTTTCCATCATTATCATAAGCCACATCACGACTTATTTTTTCGAAACAAGTATTCCTCCAGCTCAGGATTTCATGGTTTACAATGCCTAGTGGAGTGTACTTTGGCTCGACCCCTATAACCACACCTGTACTGAAGAGTTGAAGAGGTGGCAGGAACAAGAGTAATAATATAAATCTAAAAATGCAGAAAATTTAAACATGTTTGGAATTTACCTATTTGTTTCATAAATTAAAAAATAAATATGACGCGATAATAATGTATTTGTGTACATTGGATTGTGGACGAAATTGATCCAGACTATTTGAGAGTAAGCTAAAGTTTTTTGCGCTGATCTAATCAAAGTTTGTCGCAGATTTTTTTCGTTACTGGCATTATTATCCTTTTCACTACTTGTAACCGCGCTGTCAATTTTAATTGAAGACATTTTATTTTCATTCTCCTTCTCAATGTTATCTACAATTAAAAAGGAATTCATTTTTTATAAACAAATTTCTCTTTAGTTTATGACATGGTATACAGTGTGCTACCCTACTCACTTGTTTTATTGGGAATTTGTCGCTTTTCTCGCTGGAACCATTTGCAAAACTTGTTATTATTTTCCTGTGGTACATGCACAGATTGAAGTTTCTGGGTTTCCACTTCGAAACTCTTTTGTCGATTATTTCGATCCCGGCGACAAACATTTAGCACAACATCTTCTAAGAGTGAAGTATTATGTGCTTGCATCAGGGCAACTGGGTCATCCTCAACCAGCAAGGTGCCTTTTCTCATTAGCCCAACCGTGTTTGCATGTCTTACCTCCACATTACCTCCTCAATATAATGTGTGGTGATAATTATGGTTGTTTTATTGGTATTTGCCAATTTATGTAAATATTTCCAAATACTAAAGTCAAATCAAATAATATGATTTATTCAGAACATGGGACTTGAATGAGTATTTAATTTGATGAAACCTGTCATAATTTATGTTAATTGAAAAAATTACTTATCGCGTAACAAGGGATCCAGACCAACCGTTGGTTCATCCAAGATAAGTAATTTGGGACTATGAAGTAGCGTCAGTGCTAAAGAAACGCGACGCATTTGACCCCCGCTGTGTAAAAAGCAATTAACTTGACTTTGAATGATTCTGCATACTTTAGCATCAAACAAGTTTAGCCAACCAAACTAATAAACGAGCTGGAAACATCATCATTACCTGAGATTGGCGATACGCCGTGACCCATAGCCAGGAAGATTTAATAAATCTTCTAGTAATGCGATCTGATCTTCATATTTGTCCTTAGTCATATGATATAGTTTTGCATAATACTTCATCATCTCGGTAACTGTTAGCTCTTCATACAACGCCACGTCCTACAAAATCAAGTACGAAAAACTCTTAAGCGGGTCTTGAATTAAGATGGTCAACAAAATGTTGTGTGAAAACATTTCCGGTAGAATTTTGTGGTAAAAGTCTCAAAAACTTTTCATTAAATTAACGATTAACCATTATATTTTTTGTACTTGTGGCATGTATCCAATGTCCTGAGCAATGACACCATTCGCATTTTCCACTTTATTTCCCAATACATGAATGTTCCCAGAATTAAACGACTTTAATCCGACAACGCATGATAAAATACTTGTTTTTCCACACCCGCTGAAAATCAGGGTCGGGGGTCAATTAAAACATTACATTTTCGTAAAATACAATATAATTTAAAAAGTTTTACCTGGATCCCAGTAGTCCATAGCTGTTTAGAAAAAAAGGTGAACATTTAATTATCTTAGTGTGCCGGCGAAGATAAATGGATTATAAAATTTAATTCTTTTAAAAACCGAAAATTATGTCTTCCTTACATGACGCCCTCTTCTACGTGCATAGACATATCCCGAAGAATACGTACATTGTCACCGTATGTTTTATTAACATTTTCCACCAACACTGCACATTTCTTTTCAGTATTTGGAACCGACGGTAGATTCGAAAAGGTTCCCATCATGGGTTATTTTTTCAGGATCTCTCGGTTATATACAGCTTGGTATGATTTCTATGAAACGAAACTTACAAAACAATGATACTAGACCCAAGACGTTAAAATGTCTGTTGCCCTCTCGATCGTCTTTTAGAAACTGACCAAAACGGCTTGTTACTCTGAATACATAATTTCTCTCCTTGAAATTTACCTCGTGTGCATGCGTTCGGCAAAAAAAATGCGAAAATCAGTCAATCTGTCTGAAATTCGCTATCTTAGAGACAGAATGTATTATTTCATAAGTTTATGTATTATTGATATATATATATTTCCAGCCTCCTGCGGGTGCCACATGAAATGGATATTAGCATTAGCTACCTGTAAAAGGCTTAATTTCGGATTCAATTCCCATTTCAGTATGCATATCTTTTAAGGAATGCATAAGTAGCCTTCAACTTGAGAAATTCTTATCATATCTGTAATCTTTGGACCGCATTCACATTTGCAGAACGCAAAAGAAATTAGTTGTTTCATTTGAACGTGAATGGATAATGTATAGGAAAATGCGAAAAAATGCGTCAGGTGCAAGTGTACGTGCATATCAACACGACAAGCAATTTGCCAACGTTCCTCCCATCTCGTTAGTATTTGCTTTAGACTTTAGATAAAGCAATAACACCTCTCCGGTATAGTAGGAGCAGCAGCATTGTGTTAAAAGATGTCATTTAAATGTTACCAAAAACTACACCTTATAAATAAATCACCGTTCCATGGGAAGACTTCAAAATTAGAAATGCAAATATAATGCAAAGGTGTCTTCATACACTTCATCATGAATGTAAATACATACACACATTATATCATATTATTTAGCATGAGAGACATGTAGTTTTCTTATGATCATTGGCGGTATTGGCGATGATTCACGATTGAGTTCACCATTGCTGCAGCACGATTATTGCGCAGATGTAACCAAGTTTTATCTCTAACAGGTTTGTCTGTCGGTCTACACCGGGGACCTGGCGTCAGTCTAGAGTGGAAGTCCAAAATATTTCTTGGAATAATATAAATTTCAGTAAAACTTATCACAGGAAGTATGAATTAGTTATCAGTCCTTTAGAATAAACTACAATTTTACAAAATAATTAAAATGGTTTGACGTATTGATTTTTAGCAATCCAGCTATGCATGTAGGTATTTATTTATGCACAATATGTTTTGCATGAATAACGCATATTTACGCGAAAAAATATAACATACTGTTATGGAATATGTGACCTCCAGGAGGACCACAAAAAGAGACATGTGCAAGTGGTCACGTTCAAAGTCAAGAAACTGGAATGATTCTTTTTTACTAAATAAATACTAATAGATGTATAAATGTATTATGTATGTATGTGTTTTGTATATATGATAAAACCAAT
>JAITYZ010001848.1:0-14594 GCA_027744595.1 Paronellides praefectus
CGAAAAACTGCAGCATATATCAAAAGCAGTGTACATATATATGTATATATGTATATATATATAACATTTATACAGCATGAAAACATATTTTTATAGCATCTGTATTTTAAAGACTGTTGCTGATGGCTTTAAAGATCGCTTGAGAAAGAGATAAAAAAAAGAAGAAAAAGTGTGAAAAGTTTGGAGTGAAGCGTTAATTTTGTATCGTGTTTAACGAACCATCACGTCTTCTACTTTGAGTAAGCTCCTCAGATATGTGTCCACCTTTACCTTTCTAATTCTTCTAGGGAACCCAATATATTCGAGGTGAAATGACCACCAAGGTCAGATAATGGTGTGAGTAAGTCAGGATCTACCCTTGGCCCTCTATATCGCCCCAGAACAAAGCCATCTTCCTCGTCACTGCAAACCAACAACTCAAGTGTTTTGCCTACAACTCATGAACGTTTCGGTTAAAAAAAATATTTCCTTTGGTTTTTTTCTCCGTTACTTTTGTTAGCTTGTCGTGTGGTATAAAATTTATGAAATGAAAGGTATATAATATTTTGTAGGTAAAGGTATTATATAAAATAAATCACTAATATTTGCGTGCAAGTAAAATAAAAGACATTCAAGCAAACTATCACGGGTACATAATATAGATATGATTTATAGACACAAAATTAAAACACACACGACACGAAATGTAAAACAAAATGGAATAAGTAAACAACCTATGTAAATGTGTTGGAATTATTAGTGTTCATTATAAAAAACAGTTCAGTGAGACCTGACCTGTCTGCTGTTGTTTATTATTGTTGTTTTGTATGTGTGAGCTGTTAAGAAGATGGATAATTTTGGGTGATATAATAACCAACTCTGCGAGAAAACTGCCTACTATAATGAGACATGATTAATGGCAAAAAAAATTAAAAAGGAGTGAAAGCGACCACAGTGTACTACCTTGGTGGCCCCGGTGTGGGAGGAGCAGATGCGAAGCGAAAAGCGTGCTGTCACATATTGATACGCCGTCTTCCGGTAGTGAGCGAGCGAATGGCCAAAAAACACACCAGCATCATCATCATCATGATCGTCACCACCACCAAAATCATCATCACACAATGACACCATACGAAACCATATTAATGGAAAGTGGCAATATGTGCGAAAAAGAGGGTTTGCGCCACAGCGTACAATATGATACCAATAACAAAAATATATAGTAGTAGTAGCACAGCATGTAAAGTTTTTAGTTATAGACGAAAAAAAAGAAAAAAAAAATCAGAGAAAAAAAAGTACCGAGTGTGTAGTAGCATTATGTCAAACTACTTTATTATTTTGGGGGAAAGCACGTAAACGTGAGAACATCCTATAGACATAGATGATTGCATTATATAGGCATACATATAATTTGTTTCTTTTTTAAAGTTTTACATGTTTAATTCCCATGTAACGACTTGTGTTCGTGTCAGTAGGTAATGTAGGAAAGCAACACTGGGGATGTAATATAATAGCAATTGTTACTACAACTCATTAATTGTTCACACAACAGATTTCTCATGAAACATATTGTTCTCTGTTTTATACTCATTCTTAGGGCGGTACACCAAAATAAAAAATACACACGAGTTGTTAAAACATGTAAATGTATAACATGTTGGGAAATAATGATGCTGGCATATGGTATGGTGGTATTATATAGTAATAAAAACTATGCGATGTCTGGTAGTCTGGTAGGAAAAGGTGAAAAATGAATTGAATTGACTGGTGAAAGCAGCAAGAATGCAGTTTTTGTTATGCGATTTATTATGTTATTTTGGCATACCCATCTAATTCCCCAGAATGTAGACGGTAGTGCCTATCCGCTTCTGTTTCCGACATGCGAATGTCTTCTGACCCACATGGACTCAAGTGGCGGGTCCCAGAGTGATGCTCAAGTTGACGAAGTAGGTCTTCTAGATTTCGTATTCTGCAAAAGTACATTCCGTTTTTTTATTACTATTACATATGTCGACAATGCGTGTTACAACAATCTGCTGAATAAAAAAAATCTATTTGCATACATGAGTAAAAGTACAAGTACCTTGAACAGGTACTCTACACTACTACACCAAGCATATATAACAAAAAAATAAAGGTATATGATGCAATAAGGGTGAAAATGTTTCACTTGCCTGATAGGTCCTTGTGTGTCATCGTTACTTTCGTCATCGGCAGGTTGACCCTGTGGAATGCGATCATTGGAATTTCTAAGTAAGGGAAACTCTGACCCAAATTCAGGATAGTCGGGGTATCCCTCAGAGAGACGGGCTCCTCCTGAGAAAGCAAATAAATACAGACACGCTTAATATACATATATGCATATATGAATACCCAAACCAATAAAAAACATACAATATTCATTCATGTGTTTAAATAAAAGAAATCAAGCCTTTCTCATGCCAATATCCCCCTTCTTCTTCTTCTTCCTTTAGAAAAATGGGAAAAGAGGAAGGAAAATTCCAATTTGATAATAATCTCTCGCATGCATCATTGTTGTGAATTCACTCAACGTAGATACACAAACAAATAGTGGCAAAAGTATGTTTAAGTAGCTTACAACCTCAAAAAGGAAAAGCTTAGAGAGTTTCATAATATAACATACATATAGATACACACATAATATAAATGCACTTCTTGTGTGTATAATGGTATAGCTACATTCTTTATAGAGAGAAAACTACAGCCAAAAAAGAGACGCACATAAAACATGTAGCATGCTCATGATTTGCTAAGGTCGGATCCTTTCTCCTTATTGAATAATAGTTGGTGAAATACCTTGTGGAGGTGGTGTTGAGTTGTTGTCTCCAATACCTCTCTGAGCGGCAGCAACTCTTAAAGCTGCCAAAATATCTTCATGATAGCCATTGAGCGACTTAAGCGTTCTCTCCACATCACACATGGCATCGTTATTATCAGACTGGGATCCATCTTCTTCAGCAAACTTCTTAAGAATTCCCTTCTCTGGAAATCTGTTCCCTCCGACGCTGTTTGGAGTGCCCAGAAATGCTGACGTCTCATCCCCTGTCTCATCATCCTGGGGCTGTGGTGCTCCCAAGTTTTTCATGGATCCCGTCATCCCTATGCTATGTTGAACTCTGGATCATCATCAACATCAACATAATATGGGCGTGTTCATGAAAACAAACAACACAAGGAAAAACCAATAAGAAAAAAATAATATTAATACAAAATTAAAATCAAACCACTTTCCTCTCTCTCCCTTTCCTGGTTTCCGTTCGTTTTTTTTCTCCTTCTCTCAACTGATTGACAGGACAAGTAAGAGGTTTGAGTAAACAACCAACCACAAAAAAAGGAAATTCAACCACATTTTCCCTCCACATGGCCTGTATTTTATACTTTCTTCAACATTCCCCATTCTTTCAACTTACGGTCTGTTCGTTTTTTGTTTACACAAATGTTTTCTCTCTTGCTATTATTCACTCTTTTTAGTTTTTTGTTCTGACATTTACGTTCATATGATGGCCTCTCTCTCTCTTTCTTTTTGTACTACTTTTTATTCTGAATTGTTCTTTTCTCAGAATCACAAAACGCTTGAGCCGAGTGGTAAAGCACCACTGTGACTACTACATTTTTTATTATTATTCCACTCTGATGGCCCAGTTTGGTAAGAAAGTAACAAAAAAGACGGGAGAAAATCTTTCTCTCGTCTTCTCCATCCTACATGGCACCATTTCAACTATTTAGAAAAGTGTTTTATTTCTAATTTGTAAAATAGGATAAACGGATCATGACTTATTTTATCAAAACTTTCTTTTCAGCATCACACACAACCGCAAAAGAAGACGCAAGCTGAGTATTAAATTCACTAAAAAAATGCATGGGGTGAAAAAGATGACGGCGATGATGGTATATATAGCTATAGTGCTGCTGCGAGTTTCTTTGTTTTGTTGGTCTACTGGAAACTCAATATCCATCCACCAATCACATCACATATTGCGGATGTGAAATGAGTGGCATGTGTGTGTGTGTCTGAGAGAGAGAGAGAGAGTGAGTGTGTGTGCCAACGTGTGTTATAGTTTTATTTTACTTCCTTTTTTCCAAAGTGTGAGTGAATGACTATCTATATAAATGTATTTTTTTTTGAAAGTTGCGAATGTATATTGCTTCCACTTTTTTGAGCTAATGGAAGTGTCAGAAGTAGCAGCAAATCACATTGAATTTTTGTGCAAGCAATAAAGTTTCACTGATAATGTGCTTTCCTTGCATGTTTTTTTTCTCTCTCTCTCCCTCTCTCTCTCTCTCTCTGTTATATATGTACATAAAATATCCCAGTTGGTTCATTCCAGTTATTTTATTTTTACTTGGCAGCGTTACACCACCATTGCTACATTATATACAGATGCTTGAAATCTCACAATAAGTTTGACTATTTTCCTCTAAAAATGTACATTATTTTTTTTGGAGCGGCAGCACTGTAGCCAAAATCAGAGAAAAGTCCTCATGTGTGTGTGACGTATGTTTTATAGCAAAAAGTGTACTAACTACGTGGTGGTGAGAAACAAATATCATGCCACACATACTCCCTCTTTTTGCTGAAGGGAAATATTGCCCAAAATCAATTTGCGAAGAACAAAAGTTTTTTTTATGTAGATTTTTTTTTGTCTAAACGTAAGTTGAAGAGGTGGTGGTGATGGTGGTAGTAGCAATCATTCGTTGATCGAAAATATATGGCAGCACATCCATAAAAAACCCTTTTCCTCCTTTTTTGTTTCTGTGGACTATATACTACTGACACACGTGCATGTTGTGTCTGCTGGTGTTATTATGGATGTACAAAGAACATTAAAAATGCTGAGAGTTTCACTCAGGGTGGTTTGCTCAAGAGAAGAGACACTCTTCTATTCCTAATACTAGAATCATCATGTGCACACGCTGTTGTGTATATAGATAGATGGATGTGCGGTAGTGGTGAGGTGATCATTTTAAATATAGGTGTATATAGTGAAAACACATATATAGGTTGGTAGGTGTTTATAAATATTATGTACATGCATAATAATATCGTGTGTGCCACACAAGTCACGAGAGCTTGTGTTCCTCTAGCACCTCTCTCTTTCTCCTTCTGTGTCGTGCTATAATGTATTCAGAGAACAAAAAAAACTGATATTGCATGAGAAGAGGAGATTCCGTTCCTGCTACCTGCTTCATCTTCCCCTCTCTCAATAGATATTTATTTTTTTGTGTCTAGAGTCTCCTGATTTGAATGGAGCTTTTGCCTACACATTTGAAAAAAGCAATGTTCCATGTACAATGCACTGGAGACATGAAACCAACACATCAATATTGTCTTTTTTTTAGCTTCCCTCTTTTCTCTTTTTCTCTCCCTCTTGTCTGCTCCCTTTTTTCCTCTTCGACTGCTCCTCTGCGCCTTCTACTTTAGCTGTGGTATTTTCACCAGGTTTTTTTTGTTGGTGAATTATAAAAGAAAAAATCTCAATAGAACAACTTCTTTGCACGAAACCCCTTTTTTCTCTTTCTTTTCCCATACAAAGTACATTAGTATTACTACACAAAAAGGAATACAATTGCTGACTCCTTGCTTCTTTTCTTTCATTCCTCTCTCCTTCTGTTGCTTCTTCACAATTTCTTTACAATTGTGTGCTACTTTTATTATTGTTGTAGGAGACTACATGCATAAAATACTTATATACTTTTATCCTTTTCCTGTACATACACACATATGTGTACACCAGCCATATAAAAATAATAATAAAATGTTATATAACGTTACAATGTAGGGCCGCTGGACTGAAAATATTATTTATTTATATATTTAGTAATGTTAACTTTGTGCTGTGCTTCTTGTAAACTAAGTAAAAAGTAAAGTAAACGGTTTCGCTTCGATTAAGAAAATTTATACCACATGCCGTACCTACAAAAAAGAGAGTATTTCAACCCCTAACCCCAGGGGCTTTAAACTGAAATTTTTTCCTTGTTATAATTTTTAATGTACAGTATATAATTCTAATATATTATCAGAGAAAGCATGTGGCCAAGACAAGAGAATTTTTTTTTGTTCCTCTTCTTAGAATAGCTGTTATTATTATTATATGCTCTCTGCGCCTCAAAAACGTACGTTGTTGGCCAAATTTGTTCCAATGTGTTTCGTAATGTGCTAGCTTTTGACCAAATCCCTTTGTGAATGACAGTTTTTTATAGGGATTCGAGGCCTTTTGTTCCAATGTTTATTTGAATGCAAAGTCGAATTGAAATCGGTCAAACTGTTATGTACAAGTTTTACAAAGGGCCGGATGGCCGGATCAATCCCATAATAATATATATAGCATAGAGTTTTAGCGGTCCTAAATAAAAAGGAGCAAATGCTGTGGGCATTTACTACTAACTCACTTCTTTCTCTTTAAAGCGGTTCGTTACCGGTACAGAAGCAGCCGCAATAAAAAAGTAGACATAAGTATACACTTTTTACTGGATGTGCACAAAAATCCAAGTAGTTTGTTACCATTGAAAAAAAGCGAAATTCTTTTTTTTTCTTGACATGGAATACCGATTTATAGGAATATTACTTTTTTCTAGTCAAAGGAAAAATATATAGGAATAAAGATAGCACGCGTTCAAAGGTAATTTTCCAAGGATATGCATTCCCGTCATCTCCCACCAAGGAGTTTAGCATTTTTTTCAGTGAAAAATGACAGCACCTCCATATATTGTGGAAAGTGAACAGAAGAGAAGAGTCCCCCATCCCATCTAATAAATGCGTAATAGTATTGCTATTGTAGCTACTATCCGGCTACCAGGGAAGAATAAATTGGAGGCAGGAAAAGATGGTAGGAGAGCAGTAATGTGTATGCATACTTTTGTGTATGCAATGACATGAGAAAAAGGATTGTTTCTGGGTCGTCTTGCCTGACTAGGCGAATCATAGATTTAGTTGGTAAAAAAAATTGCGTACTATATTCTACATGATGGCTATACATACGGCCGCTCCGGGTAACTTTTTTTTTGGTATAATAATATAAGATATGGTAATAATAATACTAACGAGAGTGGTAGTTATTTTATGGCTATAATTCAGAGGAAAAGGCAGAAAAACTCATTCACATGTAGAGGCCCCTTGTGGGATCCTTTGTTGGGATGAAGTAGTTGCTTTAGTAGTGGAATGGTGGTAGTGGTTAGTTGGTTCGTTGGTTGTGTTTGTATGGGCAAGAGAATCGAGTTTGCCAATTCTATCAGAAATTCAAGTATATGTATCTCAGCAAAGACAAGTTTGGAGGAATACAATGAAGAAGCGGTATATAGTGCTATGTTGGTTGTTGGTGGTGGTATATGATGATAAGATGAAAGAGAAGATATCGTATTAGATACGCATGGATGACCCTTAACTTGAGGTCAAGTATTATATATCCTCCATTTTTACTTGTCTTCCGTATGTCGTAATTTGTGTCCGCATCATAATAAAATGTCTAAGATGAGAAGAGCCAGTGCTTTATTATCCAATCTACATGCATATATCCCTACCTAAATAATATTGGGCTTCTACGAGAAAGCCATTGCTTTTTGTGGAGCGAACTGAACTTTATGGGGATGCATAGGTATATCTGAGATGGAGAAAAGAGCAGTAGATAAAAAGATATAGTTTAGTCAGTTTGATAGATGGCGAGAGCATATGTATATTGCTCTATAGGTTCAATTAGTACTGCTCTAGTGATTCCCTTACAAATAGCCAAAAATAAAAATCTTCGAAGATTTTGGTAATTATTATTTGGGATTCACACCGCCGCCAAGATGAGTATCGCTAGTGTGGTTAGAATTTTAAGTAGGTGATTTTTTTTACCTGTATGCAGGAAGTTGAGTAAAGCTAAGTATTCTGTTGTCAAACTCCTCGTGATTGAGCTGGGGTGGCGGAGCAGCAGGTTGTCCTGTCGTGGAGGCTGGTGGAGGTTGTGGCTGGGGCAATTTGGGGAAAGATTTTGGATTAAAGGGTGGATAAGATGGTTCAAACTTTGGAACGCTGGATCTCCTGTAGCAAAGTGCGATGCCAGCAAAAAGTATGAAAACTCCACCAACCACGGACACCATGCCAAACACGAGGATTATGGTGTTGGAACTGTCCTCTAATCTCCCTTTCTGGGTTGTCTTCACTTTGGCATTCGGATCTTCCTTTGGACTTGATTGATTTCCATGGGCTGGAGCAGGTTTGATGGGGGGAGGTGTGGTGAGGGGCTCAAGAGATTTTAAAGAACAATCCGGTCCCTCATAGCCTCTGTGACAATGGCAAACATTCACATTTGAGCAATCCCCTCGTCCAGAACATTCCAAACCGACGTGGTTGGATGGACATCGGGAATTGTCAAGGAAGGGAGCCAGCTTGACACACGTTTGGTTCATGCAAATCTAGAAAAAACAAACGAGGAAAAAAAACATGAGAGATCCTCCAACATGATGAAACGAGAACGCAAAGTTACTAGATGGAAAAGAGGAAATTACAGTGAAAAGCACATCAACATCAAAAGGATTTGATAATCATCATCATTGTCATCATGATCATCCTCGCGGCCACCACACAGCCCTTCTCACTTGGGAATTTAAAAGGAATTTTCTGTTCCATTCCAATTTTGTGGATTTACTTTTGTTTACGCCAGTAAAAAGCTAGGAGCACCACAGGAGTGAGAGGAGGAATGATCATGATGATGAGCATATACACATATTTGTTACATGTAAATAGTACGCTCCTCTTGGTGCGCTTCATTTTCTTCATATCAAACAAAAACTCTCTCTTTCGCACTGTGAATATGCATAGGTGCCAAAGTACGTCATTACCATTCCTTCCCCGCAACGAGTTCCATTTCGCACCATTTCCAAATCGTCCGATGCATCTCCCTTTGGACTATTCAGATTCTTGCACTCATGCTCAACCCCGTTGAGTGCAATGGTTGTTTTATGGAATGTCGCTCTAGTATATTTGCTCTGCATCATCGGGCTCCCTTTCCCGTCCTTACAGTGCAAGCTTCCGCACATCACGTTTTGAAAGGAGCACTTTCGGAAATCGCCGTTTAGATCGCGACCACAGTGACCAGTGTGAGAGCCAAACACGTTGAATTGTTCGTAGCAAGAGTTATCCGCCTTCTTGGCTGTAAACGAAGACAAGTACACAGAGGAAGAAAAAAAGATAGATATATTTTACAAGAAATGGGCCATGAAAAAAAGACATTTTAAACAAGCTGTTGAATAATCTACTTTCATCATCATCACATTTATAGCTCCCCCACACACCACTAAAAAATCTTTATAAAACCCCATTTTTTGAGACATGGAATAGTTTTTTTTAACAAATAAGAGCATCCGTGTGTGCCTACTACATTTTCCAACTAACGGTGATTGCGATTGCGACACACACCAGCAGAAACATATATTTTACCGTTAAACATACAATATTACTCGGAAAGGACTAACGTTGCATGTAAAATAGAGGGGAAGCAGTATAGTAACAAACACCACAATTTAAACTCCTTATTCTCTTGGCTTTATACTGCTATATACTATGTGTTCCGCATCGACGTGCCACTTGTGAATGAGGAAAATAGTCGGGAAGGCATAAAAACGCAACATCTGACATTATTAAGAAGCTAAACGACAGTATGACTCTTACCATTATCAGACCAGATGCTTTGACACTGGAAATCTAGTGTTGGACAAGCTCCATTGAAACAGTATCCCTGATTATTTGCACACGGAGCCCCATTTTTCTTGTAGGTATTAAGAGGACATTCACCAGTTTGTCCGGTGCAATATTCCTCAATATCACACTCACTTGCTTTGTCCCTGCAGCTGGCGCCAGCCCTTTTGAACTGTAAAAGTATGAAACAAAAAATAAAAGACATTCGCAGTCAGCCCAAAGCTTAAAAATATGAGTAGAAAGTTATTATTATAGTCTTCAGCACATCACGCTCTCCCTTTCTACATGCCTATTAAATGTAGTCTACACGTTTTCCATTCACAATAATAATAATATGGATTTATACAATAGCAAAAGTCAGACAAGTACATTTTTTTTAGCATAGTACATTCACTGCTGTTGTTGTATTCTTTTGTTTCTTTCTCCTCGGCAGGATCTTATTAATGCAGAATTGAAAGGATGACTGAACACAAAGTACTGAAGAGCTAATGGATGTTGAAGCACGCTTAATATACAAACAATTATTGTTTACCTTGTTTTACATGCAAATTTAGCGTATGATCTTGCATTTATTTTTTTACTTATTTACGCTTGGTGGAACTACACATGTATCTGTGTGAAAGTGTGTATCAGTATCATAGAAAAAGTTTTGAACTTTCACTTTTGTCATCAGTTAATATGCAGAAATTTTTTTTTATTGTATAACAAAAAATAAATAAGCATTTGTGCTCGTATTCCTTTCCTTGTCGATGTGCCAGCTACGAATGTCACGTTGCTGGTAATATTTTTTTTTAAATGACTAAAAGTTCTAAACACCATTTTTGGCGTTTCCGATAAATTAAATACAAACTGACTACTGGGTCTACTGAAATACTGTCACCTGGTGTTAGATTTTAGAAAAGCTCACTCATAACGCCTAATTTGAAAAGGATAAAGAGCATAAAAAAGTACCTTGCAGTCGTCGCAACATGGCTGGCCCATTGAGCATTCGGCAGAGGTTTTGAGTCGACATGTTCGTGATTCACAGCACGGGTCCTTGGTACACTCTTGCGGCGTTCCACAGTCGCATTCCTCCCCCTGATCAACCACTCCATTCCCACAGCTTTCATGAGCGGACTGTGTTGTTGGAAGAGATTAAAACCAAATATGCAGTAGTTAATGAGGATTAACATGTTGTTTGGGTTTGATTTATCCGAAAACCATGTTTCCACCATGTCACAGATGGAAGCATGTGTATGGTAAATAGGAACAGATTTCGACTACAATACTTTGGTACACAAGCTTGTAAAGCAATGCCAGGAAAAATGGCACAACATATATATAATTTATGTATGTAGGGAGGAGGGGGGACGCATGAAAATCTTTCAGCTAGAGTCTTTATTGTTTGTAGAGTCATAACATGGTCATGCTACATCACTTAAAAGGGGCTATATAATGCACAAAAGTAGAGAAAAGTAAACATCGGGATTGTGTGCAGACTTGGAATTGTATAATTGTTTTTTTTTCTGGCTTGTGTACATAAGTACATGGGTATAAGTAGTAGTAGTCTGGATCCAAAAAAGGGGAAAACAAGCAAAGAGTGAAAATGGAGCATATATTCTCGAACCTTAACTGAATTTGGTTTGTTTTGTAAGCACATGGCATGGCCTTGGTTTACGGTCGACAAGTACGAATTTCTGGAGCAGTCTGAAAACCTATACGGTTGAATCCCATCTTGTCCGACGATAGTTTCGCTCATAATGCATCCATACCAATTAGGACAGTGGCAGTTCTCCGCTATACACAAATAGAAAATGAAATAAGAGAGAAAATAGAAAATGAAATCAATTTCCTTTTTCAATGACTCATCATCAAATTACTAGGGACTCTAGAGAGAAATCTCTAGAAACTGTTGTTGTGTGAGCTAGGTTTTGTTAAGGGATGATTATATGTGCTATATACATACATATAGGTATGGCGCGGATGTTGTTTTGAGTACGACACAAGTATTTGTTCTTTTGTATGATAACGAACAAGAGGAGATGTGGTATTGAGTATAATAAGTAGAATAAAGCGATTTAAGCCAGATAAATTCCTCGTGAAATAAAGTTTTTGGAACAGTTTCGCAATAAAAACATTGTTTGCGTGTAGTTGTATAAAAACTAGATTAACATTCAATTAGAAGAATTTCGAATGCTTATATATATTACAGAGACTATCACAAGAAAGTGTTCTTTAATTGTCATATTACTACTATGACGTTACTACTATGAGTTGGAAAATTGTTAACAGAATTGAAAGGAAAATAAATATTTTTTTTTCATAAACTTACCAACTTGATCATGTCCCATGTTCAAGTTATGCCCAATCATATGCGCAAGAGCGACACCTGTGATATGTGGTTGATAAATGTCCACATCAGTTACAACGCCCATTCCTTTCGGTGTACAAATGGTATTGGGAACACCCATTCCGGATTCCGAGAAATTGTACCCGGTGATCAACATGGTTGTATCCTTATTCACCATGTATAATTTCTTTGGTGCTGGAATTTCATATCAAAAAGAAATCATACCAAAATGCTACTTAATGCTCTGAAATCCATTTAACAAAAAAAAAATCTTATGAAAAAATATCTCATTTTTTGTCGCTTCACCACCACCACAAAAATACACACAGCAGTACAAGAAGAGGGGGGAAAAGAAAGAATTATTATTGTTCTTTGAATGTTCTTTAATGTAATGTAGAGCAATATGAATTTTTTGTGAAAAGGCAAGCATGTGGACATAATGGCGATAGCGGTGAAGGGAAGAAAATGCAATGTATGAGTATAGTAATAATACTCGTTTAATTTTTCTGTATACTCTGCTCCGTCAACCAACAAAACGGCTCTGCAGATGCTGTGGATTAAGTGAATTTGGAGGGAGCGACAAAAACGATGACGCTTCCAAGAATATAAGAAAGCGTGCTAAACATATCCACATATTTTGATGGTGGTGGTGGTCGTCGTCGTCGAACACATGAATGTAGGGTTGGTTGGGAAAAAAAAGAAAAGTGAAAAGAGAAAAATAGAAAGTGCTCAAGTAAGGAGGAATAGAATACTTAACTCCTTCACCATTTATTTTTGCGTGACTGGTTACACACTCACACACCACGCCACAATATATCCCAGATAAGAATTTATTGTGTGTAGTGGTAGGGGCTAAAGACATGATGATGGTCACAAAGGAGCCGAGCTTCCGTGACAAAGTGAGTGGCTGAAAACGATCACCAACCACCACTAAATCAAAGCTATGTGTATAATGTGTACATGTACCGCTTTTGATCTACAAAAAAACTGCCATTACGATTTTCTACATTGTAGAGGGTTTTGTGTGTATACCAATAATAATGGGAGTAGTGCTATATATGACTGTTAAGAACCATTGCATTGCCATCATTGTCATTATGAGAGAGATTATGATGATGATTATTATTTTTATTACAGAAAGAGCCACTTACCATAGTAGTCCGTAAGTTGCATCAGTGTCTGTCGTAAGTCATCACGGTTTCCCACATTTAAGTAGTTGTTCTGATGCCATGTCTCCACATAGACGACTGAAATGGCTGTGCTCAGCTTGCGAAAGTACTGTTGTGACATGGGATTTGGAAGAAAAGGGGAAAAGGAAAAGAAAACGAGTTTTTTATTTGACGCAATAAAGAAATGCTAAAAATAACTTTCTGTCTTGTAACATTTTCTCGTCTCTTTTTATTCTCACACTTTTCAAAAGAGTGGAAAATAGAAAACGACACTTAATAATTTATGCTAACAATTTAAACGGTCCGTTTCACACTGTCCACCAGACTATAAATATATGTATACATAAAATTTACTTCTCTCTGAGATCCAAATTTTATTTTTTACTGTCACAATAATAACAGCGAATCTGACTACGCTCAATACAACAAACTGAACACAGGTAAAACGCACACATTCAACATTATCTTTATTTTTTATTGAGGTATTAAATGGTGACTTACCAAATCGGCAATATTAACTATTTGCAGGGCATCATGAATCACTTGAAGTCTTGTTGAACCATTCCGTTTATCGAACTGTGCACAGAAGAGTAGAAGAAAATGGGAAAAGCAAAAAAAGGAATCGATTAGATGCATCGTCATCAAAAGCATTTATTTATGAAATAAAGGTAACAATGCTCAATCTAGGAAAAGGTGCTATATGTAAGCACAATAATATCGCTTAAAGTAAAAGGCCTATATGGAGCCCACAGTCTAGCTGGAAAGGTATATTTATGTAACCCTTTCCATTATACATATAAATATTTGCTGAACGAAGCCATTCTCCCGAACAACAGTTTTTTTTACAGAATCAATATACATTCACTCCAAGTTTTTGCTATTTTTTTCCTTTGTGAAACCGTAGAAAAAACATGGAAAAATTTCAAACATAACATTTCTTATATCCACAAGAAAGAAATATAAAGTTATAATACTTGGGCAAGAGAGAGAGAGAGGTGCTATAATACTATATATTTTAATAACACTACTGTGCACTGCGAATATGCAACTTCTCATCTGTCCCAACTTTACTCCAATATTTTCTCTTATTCATCTCATAACTCTTCCTTAGCCAACATTTCTTTCTTTAAAGAAGATTTGAACTGAGATATTATATATGGACATATTATTATTATTATGGTGTATAAAATATAGGGAACAAATAAATATTTTTGTATGTGTTTACTAATGGTCTTTTTTTCTCCTTGCCTTCATCTCATGACTTGTTTTCAAATATAGCAGCAAGTACAGTAGTACCTCAGGATTTTTTATACTCAAAATGAAGGATGAAACAGAAAATATTTTGCTTGTACATATATTTATTTTTGTAACTGTGGCTCTCTCTCTCTCTCCCTCACACTCTCCCCCTCCTCAATGTTAG
>JAITYZ010001849.1:0-10034 GCA_027744595.1 Paronellides praefectus
GACGCACTTTCTGCTTTTTTAGCAAAGAAAATTCTGCTCTTCATCACTAAAAATTATGCTTTTTATGCTTTTATTTTTTAACTTCAACACGACATTATTTGTGCAAAATAAATAGATTAAATACAAATATTTTACGATTAATTTTGAATCTAAGGGCGATCTATGTACTAATAAACGTCTAGGAACAATCGTTGACTAAATAATGAATCACTAAATTGTCAGGGGTAAGTTGCGACTGAAATGAAATTATCAGTCGGTTGAGATGAGAAAAAGACCACTTTCTCACTGTGCAAGGTGGGATAGCAAGAACTGTTAGAGGATAGTTGTGGAACATGCTTTCGTCAAAAGTTGTATGGTGAAATTTCCGAGTTAGCAGTGAAAGTGTTGCATTTTTTGCACACAAAATCATTTCACATAGTGAAATTTCAGTGCTATTATAGTTTTAAAGATAAGCTCAATTAAAAAATCAATTAGTAGTACGTAACATTTACTTATGTAACACCATACACAATTGACACTTGAATAGAAAAGATGAATCTGTTCTCACGTATTCCAAGTAATAATCGTGGGTTTGGTTAAAACGCTATGAAACAAATACCAACACATAAATCACACAACTAAAGTGTGTTTTTGCACGTGTTTTTTACATTAGGCACATGGATATTTTTAAAAAATAATTGAAAAGACCTATATTATGCTATTTGTGCCATTTCAAAAAAGCATAATGCTTTCTCATTTAAATTATGCTTTTTATGCCTTTTCTGCTTTTCACTTGGTCCCGAATTTTCGAAAATCGCATTAATATGCTGCCAGATACGTTTGGAACTGGATACCCATACTTTTTGATTGCAAAATGCTTTTTATGCTTTATATGCTTTTGCTTCTCCCTATTCATTACGTAAAAATATTTATTTGTTGTAAAATTTATAGGTACTTTAAAATGAAACAATGATGAGTAAATTTTCGACTTTTAATGCTTATTACTAAACTAAACAATGCTGATCTACGATTCATTTTTGTGAAATATTCAAGTTAAATATTATTCAGTTCTTGCATTATTCTTTTGATGTTTATGAATAGTAATTAATTACCATGGGTTTACTTTTGTTAAATACTACTTTGTATATAAAATTACCTTTATCTCGTTTTAAAATATGTGGTGGTGCTATGAGACGGAGAATTTACATTCTTGTTTCATAAAACATTTCGCAATTCCCATTCCCACTGCAATCGGACAAAGCAGGTCATACATACAAATATTGACTGTATTTTTTTAAAGACACAGTTAGCATTATTCTTTTTATATTTTGATTGTTTCGAACGGCAACTAGACAGGGGTCAATGGTCATTTTCACAAGTCCAATCTTCTCTCAATGAAATTGTGTTTGCACAACAATAGGAAAAATTGAAATCGCATATGCAACGGTAAATTGGGCAAATAATTTCAAATATAGTTTCCAAATCCAAATGCATCTTCAATCATCCTCATAATATATACTGCTTCATTTATCATGTTTCTAAATTCATACAATCTAAAAATTCGGAGAGGACTTATGACTTATTGTAAACCGTACTGCATTGACCAGAATCTTAATTTGTTTTATGAAAAAATGCAAATTTTCCTATTATACCCAGTTGTATTCATTTTATCACCCTCTTAAATGCTCTTGGGTTATGTGGCTACAAACGACCAGATTATGTACTTTATTGAATTGCATATATCTATTCGGTTTTTGCAAATTTCATGCTAACTAATTTTAAATATTACATTTCAAGGCAAGCTATAATTTGTATATTTTATGTATCTCTAAAAATATAAATTCCATATAGTTTTGTGAGCGTAATTGATTCGAATTCCATCAAAATATGTAATCATGCTGACTACAACAATAGACCTCTCGTTAAAAGTAATGCAGTTAATTGAGATTTGGTTGAGCACTACTAATCAATTCGAAAATAAAATGGAAAGTTATGGTTTAGATGAAAACGTACCAATATAAAAATACTTCATTAAATCGCTTCCGGAAGGGCACACACATCACGTGTAATCTGCAACAGCATCCGTGATGGATTGATTTCTTCTGCATACCGATGAAACTATTAGCCATTATAAAATCATATGCAATAATAATAATTGATGTTGCATGGTTGATGTTATTTGGGCTCCAATGATTATTAACAACCAAACAAAATGATATTGTGTGGTACACCCATAAACATTATATAATAATATTTTTGTATTTTTGTTGTTGTACCACTGTAACAAAAGTGCACTTTTCTATTGTGATGTTACCATGTTATGATTTTTTATCTTACACTACGATTGTTGCGAAAAATGGTTTATGTCGAAAGTCACGTGTGAATGCTTGCTTACATACTTATTATTTAGATTGTCAGCTAAATAACATTTTGTCTAGCCATATCAATAGATTGCAATAAGTCACCTCCTTGGAGTATAGATTCAAGACGATTACAAGTTTACTGTGAAGTAAAATGTCCCACCATACACGTTGTATAATGAGCCAAGGTATATCTACATAAGTGAATGAATGAATATACCACATTTTTTGAAAGTTCAATAAGAAGTAGTGAGAGTATATATAGGCATGTACATTACACTGCTTCCCGTTGCATATTTTGCAGTTTTAAAACAAGCTACAACACAAATTACAATTTTGTAAAGAAAGCTGGAAAAGTACGAAGGTAGCATATAGGTAATTTGTACATTAAATGTATATTATTGCCGACATCCGGTATCTCATTTTCTTTTTATAGTGATGTGTGCTGTTGCTATTTTTATATATACACCTGAATTTAATTGAAATTATTACTACATATAGGTATGTACATACATGTCTAAAGACATTTATATTGCATGGGTATTTGTAAAAGTAATTGCTGAAAATCTTATTTGAATTAATAGTTTCAATTAAGGTACAATCAAGTTTACATGCACACGGTGTAGGGGATGATTTTGAATTGCACGTAAAATTTATGCATTTAATTAAATCACGTCATTTGCTATCAAAATTCTATACATTTTATGAGTACATTGTAGATGCAACACAATCTCGAATCTCGACAGATATGTGGTGATTCTGTCTGCTTTGGCGAAACTGTTCTGTTCTAGTATTTTTTATATCGCTTGTGGTCACTGGTCATACTGCATTTATTCTGCTCTGTTGGCAAACTGATCTTTCCCTCTTGTTGATTAGGACAACAATGTATGATGTAGATTGATGTGAGTTCACCTGTTTTGCACCTCGCTATAAAATTACACTGTGCATTTCTAATGATATATGATAGTTACACTCGCACTGATAAAATAAGATAATGTGGAATGGAGTCTGTTGTGTTATATTATGCATGCATATGTATTGTATTTCAATGCGGAATCATCAGTAACACATATATTCTTTGAACGAGTTACATCCATTTAGCTAACCATATTAAGGGGGATGATGACGATTATTATGATTACAGGTTTGTCAAGCAATCAAGTTCAAGTGCAATGTCAGTGAGACGAGCAAAAGCCATTGACATGTGGACGATGACGACGATGTTAGTGTTAGATATCCCAGACAGCTAAATACATATGCACTTGATGCAGTTCGATACTTTTTTGAATTTAGGGGTGCGGGTGATTTCATTAAAACAATAGCGGGTTGAATACCTGGGTAGACTCAAGACAGACACTACTTTACCTGGCAACTATGTAACGTTACCACTGGAAATATTCGAATTATTTGATTAAAACTGTGAAATCTACTTTCCCGCAACAACAAGACATCTCTAGCTCAAAGCCATGAAAGTTGGGGCTTTTGTGTAAAACAAGATTCCTCGTAGACATGTAATTAGATATTAGTGTAAATTCATTCCATTGTCTCTTGAAATTAAGAAATAGAAAATATTAAAACAAAAAATGTTCATGCTACTTCAATGTATGTATATATATTCCGTATAAAAGTTTTTGATATTTATACATATATAGCGAAAATTACAAAAAAATTGAAACTAACAGGAAGTGTACAAACTTTACACAAAACATAAACTTCATCTTGTACACTATTAGTAGGTAAAACAAAACATGATTTGATGCCAATATTGTATGTATGTATGTATGATTCAGTGTTAAGCATAATGAACCACACAGGTAAAATATATTTCTAAATGTAAGCTGAATATACATACATACATACATGAATGAATTTTTATTATGTGGTCTTCTGTTCATGTCACTTTCAAAACTCTTGTCAGAAGAATATTGCCACTCAACACGTAGCTCGGGGGTAATTTTTTTCTTAAATGTTTCTTTTCATCCTTTCTGTCGGTTTAGCTGATAAACACAATGGTATAGGTATTTTAAATTATCTGTGCATAGAATATAAGTACCCATTGCAATCATTCATGAACGTGAACATGACTATAGGTATATGTATGTATATATACATATTTATGCACCGGTATATTGCATGTCGTTTGAATCATATAATCTTCTTGTGATAGCAGCAAAAGGATATCGTGATTGTAATGCTTGAAACGCTATAAAATGTGAATTGATAAGATAGACACGGTGGTTTACAATAAAATATTTGTGAAATTGCAATGATAATGTTAATGACAGAAACATCCATAATTTTCAGTTTTTTCTCTCTCTCCTAGTTGTGTTGTGTGTGATACTGACAATAAATGGATATGGTTAATGGAGGAGGGGGAAATTGTTGCAGTTTTCTGCATCATTAAGCAAACGATTTGTCTAGAAAGGAAAAAAATGATCATGGGTGATCCCTTCATTTAATGTTTAGATTGCATGTGTCATGCATGCCGGCATTCTTGAAGTATGTATGTATACCTACTTTGTAATAACGGTCTTATAAGGTGAAATGGTATATTATATTATGTGCTTGACCATCTTATAAAGTATGTACTACCTGTGGGTAAATTATAATAGTCAAGTTGCGGATGCTTAAAAAAATATCACACCATCTGTATCAGTACGTACTCCATCGCCTCAATATGGCAGAATGATAATCTATCTTTCCATTGAGAAAGTTTTCTGCTTATTAAGCATTATAACAATATTAAAAAGTGTTCATAATATCTTTACCAAATCATTGACGTTGGTACCTGTAACTTTGTCAAGTGGATTTTTACGGTGAACGCTAAATTAAGCACTTGAATAAATAATAATAATACGTAGGATAAGATGCATGATACAATTTTGTTACTTTCCTGTGACTTTCTATGTATTTATTATTATGTTTCCCCTCAAGTATTCTGACCAGATTTCAAAGCATTTGTAAACATCTTCATTGCATGACATATTTTGGACAAAAGTTACTTCAATTGAATCAAGATCATACATATATTATAGTTACAGTTCAAAATTATTATTTCCCATTATATGCTCCTTGCATGCTTATTTGACAATCAAGTTCAATACCATGGCCATACATCACGTAGTGCCACATGAGCACGAACATTTTTGTTATTTTCAGAATACGTTTAATTTTCTACAAAAAAATATACATTTACACCTTGTCACTATATTCGTCTTTAAAAAATCTCAGTCGAATATATTGTGCGAGGACATGGCATGTAAAATGCATGTATTTATGTACACTTATGTCTATAGTCACAATAGTCAGTAGTGTGTGTCGTTTTTTTGTGTTTGCACGGCATGTCTTTATAGAGATTCAGAGATGCGTGACAATGACATTATATGCACATTTAAAAAATTGAGGTACGTCATTACTCTTTAATCGTAACGCTTAGCAAGATAGTTTCAATCTTTCAATATTTAATTTGTCCTGTGTGTATATATAATTTCGAACTAGGTATATGAGGTTCAAATAAAAATCAAGGGCAGGTATAAATTTATCATGTTTTTTATTGTACTGCATCTTTTCTCCGTAATTCACGCATGTTATTATTATTACTGCTATAATCGTTCATCATGTATTTTAAATTTTTATACTATCCATTACCGTATAATCAAATACTAATCATGATTAAAAGTTTATATATGTTATATAAAAAAGCCGTGTTTGTAGTTCAAAATTAATACATGCGAATGGGTGAAGGACTTTTAGGGAGTATATCATAAAAGGCTTGATAAATAGTCGAGTCGAATGGTGATTGACTAAAATAAAAAATAAAGATGATGGATGTTATATGCTTCTTGGGTCAAGTTTTGCAGCTGCATTTATTTGTTCCCTTCCCTACTCAAACTCAAACTGCTTTCCAATGTGGGAATAGGGGAATTACTTAAAGTAGGATTCGAGTTTATTATTTATTGAAATTTGCATACTTTAAAAAAAAGTGTTTTATAAATTTCAAAAAACACCCCATCTTATCCCATTAAATGAATTATCATTGAGTATGCTATATTGTTGTGTTAAGTGTTTTATTGCACACTTAAACATTGTACTAAAGCGACAAAAAGTATTTTGTACTACAGAAAATACACACTGCTCAAGATTTTTTTTGTCATACTTGCAGATATTAACAGAAAAGTGTGTAGGAAGAGATGATGGATGAAGCTGCAAATCAAAATGGATACTTTTCGCATTATAAACATCACGATCATGATTTTGTAGGACAACATATATCGTGTGTCTGTGTTCACACGCTCTGTGTAATGTAGAGTTAATGGCTGTATCGCCTCCAACAGGGCTAAAGAAAGAGAAGTGGCACTACTTTGTGATCATGACCAATTTTAAGCAATCCATTTGACTAAAATGCGTGCAAACAGAAATGGAAGAGACGTTATTATTGTAAAAGTGCATCAATCAGCAGTATAAAGCGTAGAAAGTGCTAGTGATCATCAAAATAATGCATATAACACAATGTTGTTGATGGTCCAAGTCCAATTTGGTCAGAATAGCCGCTGGGCCTTTTTTGTCTAGCTCTCTTTACAGCTATCGTCTCATCATCAAAATCCTCAAATGGACTTTGATAGAATTGTAAAAGTATTCATTTTCTATTTTGGTATCTTCAGGAATGTGTGTATGATGCACTTATCTTTTTCATTAGACATTAAAACAGAACACTGCAATGCAATGCATTACTTTAAATTGTACATACTACAAAAATGCTATGAATGCATGCAGCAACTACATTCCACAGCTGTATTGGTATAATTGACATTTCAAATCGAAAAAAATAAAATCAAGCATCTTCATCAATCATAAAAACATACAAAACGCTTTTGGCTTTTTTTAAAAAAAATCTTAGTGTTTAATTTGCTGTTGTGACTTTTATGATTTATAAAATAGGCCTTTTTCTTTGTCGCGATATATCACACATATTTACACTCTCTGAAACAATAGACATGTTTAAAAAAAAAAAAAAATGTGTGCCACTTTTATGTATCTTTTCGGAAGAATAAATAAGAAAATGTACAACTCAAAAAAGTATTCAAGAAGAAAATGATGATTCCGAAGAGAGCATTAAAAAAAGTCACAATGAATTTGTTACACTTTTTGAATTCAATGCAAGCAGTCAAGATGCAGCTACTGCTAATAAAATTGATTGCAAGCAAGAGCAAGAAGAAAAGTGCCAAGAACCAAGATTGTAAGAAGAAATGTGTGATATTTTTTTAAATAAAGAAACTGTAGTACAGCATCAAGAGCAACAACAGTAGTTGCTTTTTTATAATAAGCACCAACACCATACCAATCATCATCATCAACCATGAATAATATGATGATCAGACAAAAGCATGTCTACTTTTTTATGCTTTAAATTTTTTTTTAAATGTGTATATTTTGGGCCCGCCTGTTGAAAGTGTTGTTTTATTATTATTATCACCTTGTGTGAATTGAGTGAGCGAACCTTCTCATTTTTTTCACACTATTTTTAATGTTCATTTGGCAAAATTAAAGCACATTGTTGGTTTCGCCTATTTGTAATTTGTACTGTTGCTGCTATGGCGATATAATAATGCTTACCACGTACAAAGAGTTAAAAAGTGTGATCACTTTATTTGTAAAAAAATCCAATTTCACTAATTTTCTCAAAGTTGTCTTCATGTACCTTTCAAACATCCTGTGTAGTTACCCTTTATAATGTATAACATATAATATTATATGCCTTTGATATGGTGATGCACTTATTGGTGCAACTGGCGAATTTCACACAAACAACAAAAAGAAGACCCAACTGCTCATGTAAAACAGATATACATATTATACATAATGCATAAGGTTTTTTTGGTCTGGTTCATGAATCATCGAAAGATTGTGCTGTGATGTGTTATGGTTGGTGCATATAGGCATTTTGTATTTTTTTTTCTTATTATCTTGAGCATTAAATATACATTGTTTGATGCACTCACACATTTCACAGATTTCTAACTTTAAAATTACAATTTGTTATCACAATAGTGCATTTAATTTTTCTAGTAGCAGATAATGATTAAAAACTGGTGTATATATTGCGGTGCGTTGCATTGTGTGCACTCGCGCATTTAGCAAGCAAGCTGTGATATAAGCAGCATTTTTTTTAAATAGGTGTAAGCATTAAATATGTATGTACACTGTACTCACATGCCATTTTAACGTTAAAATTTCTTTCTTCTTTTGTAAAAAAAAGAAGATCGTCGTGTGTCAGTTGTGCTTGTATGCATTTTATGACTATGTAGCTTTCATTCAAAAAATCTTATAAGGATCAATTCATTTACAGGTAGCTTAGCTAAAAGCTAATTAAGTTTTGCTTAGGGATAAGTACCACTATAATTTGAGCACGTATAACATGATATTACACATTACTTGTTATTACGAGTACTTATATCTATATAGATATAGGTGTTGTTTGTCTTTATATATTTTTTTTGCTGTATAGTAAATAAAAATTCGACGAACGCGAAATTCAATGATTGGAGTTAGAATTAAATACATTCGTGTGCGCACTGCACATGGGGGTTTAAATTTTTTTTAAATGGATGAGAATGTATGTAGTGTTTATAAGGTTTAAAAAATAACACAAACATCATTAACACTAATTAATGACTTTTAGCTACTTCGACGTTATCAACTACATCACACGCTTGTATGATTTAGTTAATTACAGAGCTTACTAATGAGTTATTAATAACTCTTGTATCAGTCAGTTTGGTCTGGATGTCTTATGGTCTTATATATTTGTGCAAAGTATTTTGTTTTGACGATACATTCGTCTTAACCCACTACTCTCACAATATACAATATTTTTTTGCTATCTCTTGGAATTATCTATATAATAGAATATTAGTATAAAGTTAATTCAATTGCATGTGCAAATAGCATTTTAGATACTAAAAATCGATGACGTAAATATGCTTTTGATTTGATATTAATGAACGATTAGTGAATACCATGAATTCATTTTAAAAAATCAGTGAAAGTCATAATTTGCTTTTATTGCTTAATCGTGCTACTTAAAAAACATGTATAATATTTTTTTTTAATTTCAAAGCAAAATCATTAGACAAATCATGGAAGCTGATAGAAATCTTGTCCTCCGATGATAATGCAAAATTGATTCTAAAAATTAGTGAGCTTCACAACAACGAATAATTTGTCACTCGTTACGATTGATATAACTGCCGTCCACAATAATTTTTTATGTAGCAAACATCATGAATGCACATAGATGAGTTATTGACGCATCATTTTTCTTCTGTTTCAATTCAAAACTCGAAATGTGTATGGATATGGATAAGGTACATACCTATACTGATTCAGGAACAAAATCATTGCACATGCATGCATTTTAGTGCAGGTCTACTTTTAAAAATACGAGTAAAGTGAACAAATATATCGCATCACGCACCTGTCCCAGCCATAAAAAATCTATATTGTTTGCATACGACAGTCAGTTTTGTTTTGGTCAGTTAATCTTTGATCTTTACTCTTGAAAGGAATATATTTTTTGTCTGTCACCTGCACCAACAATAACAATGCCAAGTGTGACAGCGTTTTTATATGTATATCTCACAAAGCCGCGAAGTACTAACCAACACGAAGAAATAAAAAAAGAAAATGCTATTTTTT